>AWUE01018187.1:0-74548 GCA_001974825.2 Corchorus olitorius
TTTTTTAATCTTTTCTTCCCTGTTTTCTGGCTTTCTGCGTAAAAAATAAAAATAAAAAAGTTAGAGAAAAAATAATAAATCAAGTAAAAAAGTAGTTGATATAACGGTTTGAATAAAAAAGGTGTAAAAATCTATCACGAGGACTACCACATACGAATTCATTCCAAAAGGTTTTTAAAACCGGTTTAGTAGGTTAAATCTTTTAGTATCCGACGTTCAAGAAAATAGATATTGCATCTAATGGTCAGAATTGAATGGGAGCATCACATTGAAAAACGGGAGCATCACAACGGGAGCATCGAAGACTACACCATAACTAAATACTTGATATGTTATTAAGCACATTTGCTAAATTTTTTAGCTTGAAATGTTATTAATTGATGTATATGTATTATTATGATTTTTATTAGAGTTTATATGTACAAGTACAAGTACAAGGTACAACTTACATTTTCTTCTTACTCTATTTTTTTTTTTTTTTTTGCACAAACTTCTTTTTCCTCTTATTTTTTTTTTTGCACAAAATCCTCTTTCCTCTTTAAAGCATAAGAAACGACCGAAAAAAATGTAACGGTAACGCTGAAGAAAAAAATAAACGGCAACGCGCCGGTCCTTAGGTGGCAGTATCATCATGAGCTAAGCAGATGAAAATCAGTTTCGGCAAACTCAATGTAGCGTACGTCAGCATTTTTCCTCACTAAATTAGAAGGGGCCCGCGGTTGCCGTTAGGTGTACAGCTGGACGGGTCAAAATCGAAGAGTACATGTTCGTAGATCTGACGCCACTCGATTGCAATAAAATCAAAAGCGCGCAACAAGATTTCTGCATACGCTCTCGCACCCTAACCTTTTCACCCTTCTGTTGGTCCCATCCCATCTCTTTCCCTCAAATTCAAAACCCTAAAAATATTTTCTCGCACAAGATCTCGTTAGTTAGTCTCTTTTCCTTCTCCTACAGGAACCCCAGGTAAAAACCCTAGTTCTTGAATTCAAATCCTGAATTGATCCTTTTTTTTCCTTTTCTTCTTTAAACACTAACGGAGTTTTTGGATATTTGCTTTTGTGTTTCTGTGGAAAGGATAAGAAATGAGTAGCCGTAGCAGAACTCTTTACGTTGGGAATCTTCCTGGCGATATTCGTGAGAGGGAAGTGGAAGATTTGTTTTACAAGGTAAACCTTTCCTCTTTTTTGTTCTTTTCTGCAATTTGGTTGTTAAATTCTCCTTTTATCTTTTGTTAGATGGAAGTTTTATGAGCAAAATAAGTCACATTTGCAATGTTTTAATTGAATCGTACAACATCAAAGGAAATCCAAATATAATTGTACCGTTCTTCATGAATTTCCATCAGTACTATGCTCGTGAAACTAAGTTATGCTCTTAAATTTATGGAATAGAACCATAGTTCTTTTTTACTATTGAGTTTGTGATCTCTTGCTTGGTTTTGGTTTTGAATGAATCTAAATATGCTTTTCTTAATCACTATAACCTTCTTTTTGTTGTTTTTGTTGCAGTATGGTCCTATAGCGCATATTGACCTGAAAATTCCGCCAAGGCCTCCAGGTTATGCATTTGTTGAGGTGTGTTTAAAGATAGCTTTTTTTTTAAAAAAAAATAATAATTAATTTATTTATTGTGTTCAAGAGTAGGGTGGGTGGGCAGGTTACTATTGTTTTTGTGTTTCTGTTTCTGTTTCACGTCTTGATTTTATATCTTTCTTAGTTTGAAGAGGCTCGAGATGCTGAGGATGCTATTCGTGGTCGTGATGGCTATGATTTTGGAGGACATCGTTTGCGGGTTAGTTTTCTTCTTTTTGCTTGTTAGGTTGTATTTAGTTTATGTTCTTGGTTTCACCGATATAGCATATGTTCTCAATGTTATTAATGAATTACAGGTTGAACTTGCACATGGTGGGCGTGGGCGTTCATCACTAGATCGTCACAGCAGTCACAGTGGTGGGCGTGGGCGTGGACCATCTAGACGTTCTGAATATCGCGGTTTGTTCCCTATTCAATGCCCTTCATATTGGTTTGCTAGATATGATAAAGTTGCTTATGCTTTTTGTTATAATGGATTGCTGTGACGTGCAGTGTTAGTTTCTGGGTTGCCATCTTCTGCTTCATGGCAGGACCTTAAGGTAAAAAGTTTTTTCCAGTATTATTTTATCCCCCCTCCCCCGCCAAAAGATTAGGACCAAGGAAAGAGAAGGAAGTTAAAACAAATCGTTTTTGCGTGATGTATTTTTGTTCAGGATCACATGCGTCGAGCTGGGGATGTTTGTTTTTCCCAAGTTTTCCGTGATAATAATGGTAATTCTTGGGATGCTTAGAGTTGTTGACTAATTTTCTAGCACTCATCTAATTTTTTGTTAGTTTCTAAACTAGTTGCCTCTTTCCTTTAATCAAATTGATTCAAACCACTTTATTTGAATTATGTGTGTTAGCTGATATAAGTTGCTTTTGGCTTTGCAGGGACAACAGGGATTGTGGACTACACCAACTATGATGATATGAAGTATGCTGTAAGTGACCTTTCTTCCCTTTTACTCAATTTACAGCTTGAATGACTTTATAAGAACTTAGTTAATGTCAGTGAGTGATCTTGATTATTTATGAAAATTTCTGGTCATTTTTTTTTCAGATTAAGAAACTTGATGATTCTGAGTTTCGGAATGCATTTTCTCGGTCTTATGTTCGGGTATGTGATCTCAACTTAGTCACCTAGAAACTGAAGGAAATTTATTCATTTTGCCAATTAAAATATACGAATATTAAAGCCTACTTTACTTGTTCCCTATTTAGAATGATCTCTCTCTAGTATATTTGATCTCATTATGCACACTGTGCTTCTTCCCTATAGGTTAGAGAATATGTTTCGAAGAGGGACTCCTCTAGAAGCCCTAGTCGTGGTCGATCTCTCTCAAGAAGCAGAAGCCGGAGCCGAAGCCGCAGTCGCAGCCGCAGTCGTGGTCGGAGCTATAGTCGGAGCAAGAGCCGCAGGTTTTTGTCATTCTTAAAGATGTGGCTTTGTATTTATAACTTAAAAGTTGCATGTTAACCTGGCAATTCTAATGCAGCAAGTCTCCAAAAGAAAATCCTTCTCGCAAGTCACCTGCAAAGTCAAGATCAAGGTCTGCTTCTCGTTCTCGCTCTCCATCACGGTCTCGCTCTTTGTCAAGGTAGACTTGCTTCCCCCTTCCCATTGGATATGTTTTTGTTCATCAAAGATGATGTTATTTGGTATCTTTAGTCGCTGGCAGTTGATTTACGGAAAACAATTCCTCTACTAACTACCTGTGGTCATAACGTAATACATCAGATCGGTTGATGTGCAGTTGATTTTTGGCTGCATTTGAAGATTCTTTCTATAAAATTGATCCTTTAAATTACATAAGTGTAGGGTGTATGTGTTATGTGAATTTGGTTTCTCAAAATTCAAAAAAGGAAAAAAAGGGGTTCTGTTTTGGGGGAACCTGAACCATTTTGAAGAATGAATTTTTAGTTTTTGGAACAATTTGGTTACAAAACTTTGTTCTCCTCCCCCCTTTTTTGTTCATATATTTGTTTACAGGTGATAAAATTATCTTATCTACTTGCCCCTTTAACAAGGACAGAAAAATACATGCATCCGGCCTTATGTCATGTCATGTGCTCCAGATTGTTATGGAATGCTAATCATGTGACTATTTCTCTTACACTCAATTCCTTTACAAGGTAAATGGATGTAGTGGAGATGTGTTTGTGCGCTCCTTCATGGGATCTACTTGGGGTTTCAATGATTAGATGTTTGTTACTACTTTTTGGACTCAACTTGTGCTTTTGACTTGCATGCATTCCTCGTCCGGAATATGAGCTATCTGAGAAACTGGGTCTGGACCGTATCCCTGCTTTTGAACTACATCCGCTTTCTTTCTTTTGTCATATGAAAATTGCCTTTTTTGTTTTTAGATATGGATATATGCAGCAAACTGGGGATTGGATATTAGGATCTTGTGGGAATATGGTTCAATTGCTTGTAACTCGTTTGGTTGCAGAGGTATGCTATTTCTTAGATGGGAAACTTTAAAAACCTTCAGTGTCCCTACTCTAATGTGCATGGCATCATAAATGTCCGTGGGTGCTAGATTGGGAACAAAGGAGACACTGGACTGCGATAATAAAGCTGGATTTCCTTACAAGGAATTGCAATAGGAGAGCTGGATTTCAGTGAAGTAAATGCATTGGATTTGCAAGTCACCATCATAGAGCGGTGGAAACATTTCACTGTCAATCTCAGCTCCAGATGTTCCAAAGCTCTAATAGGACATGCTATGTGGATTTTGGTGGCACAGTAGGGAAGCATGCTCATTCTTTATTCACTGGTGTCAAAATATGAAAAATTATTCTTCAAGGATTTCATTTTGTTAGAGTAGTTTTGCTTCTTTCTTTTGCCTGTTACATAGGCAGGTTTTTGAGCTGGTTCAATTCCTTATTTCCTATTTAACTGCTAAAGATTTGTGGTTTCATTTTTACTCCTTTTGGATATGGTGAGACTGATGTAGAAGGGGCATCAAGGCTCTTGGATGAAAGTTGTTAAAAGGAACGTGTTGATTTTTAAACTTGGGTTCTTTCTGGACTTTTGCAGATCGCGGTCAAGATCCAGGTCTCCTCTACCTTCTGTAAGTGACTTTTTCCATACATCTAGTCAAAGTTTTCAATATCTAAGCTGCCTTTTTTTTTGGGAGAAATATGTCCTGCCCTGTTTTGCGGTTTGCTTAACCGATGGGTTTTGTATATCTGGTTGAACGGTGCCTCAGTTTTATTGATTAGTAATTTACTAGTACTATTTTATATCTTTTCATTGGATTTAACGGATTACCTTTGCAGCGTCAAAAAGGGAGTAAGAGTCCAAAAAGACGCAGTGTTAGCAGGAGTCCAAGTAGGAGCAGAAGCCGGAGTAGGAGCAAGAGTTTATCCAGGTCATCATCTCATGCTCTTTTTAGTGTCTTTAGTTGATATATATAGTTGGTTAAATGTTTCACCAAAAAAAAAAAAATTAGTTGGTTAAATGTTGTGTGTTGAAAAAAATTATCTATTCATTTGTCAAATACTATAGCTGATCTGATTGATAGTTATGACACCGCCTTATCCATTTATCTTCAATTTTCCTATACGAAGTTACACTTCTTCCTGATAGCAAATTTCAATCGACAGGTAAGATACATTGCCTGAGTTGATGAGCAAGAAGCTGAAGACTCCTATGAAACTTAAAGTTTTTTTTATTAAATAGCCATGAGCAGTGGAAAAACTTAATAGAACTGTACGAACCATGCCAGATTTCATGGCTTAATTTGGAACACCGATCTTTGTTATGTTACTCAAACCATTTTATCTTTAAATATGATTGTTGGTTCAGTGAGTTGTGTGGGGGTGAAAAGTGAAATCTATAAAGGTGGAATGGACTACTGTAGCTTTCGGGGTTTTTTTTTTTGGGCGATAAGACTATAGGTCTGCAGCTTTAGTTTTTAATTTTAATTCTCTGGGATGAACCGAAGCATAGTATACCAGTCCATGCGATTCATATTGTTCTTTTTTTTTGTTGTTCCAAGAACATTGGGTTACCGTATGGAAATGGAGTACCGGTTTGTTCATATAAATTTGTATTAAAAAATGCAGAAATTAAGATCAGAGATGGATTGACTCGAAACAAATAAAATTAGTATGTCCACACAATTTTCATATTATTCTAAAACTTGAGAATCATGTGGCTTTTTATTTTAAAAATTCTATGTTAATTAAACTAGTTATTAACGTCTATGTTATGGATTCCAGGATTTGGTTGATCGTGAATTTGTGAGTTATCTAAGTATATATATTGAATTAAAAAGGAAGCTTTAGTAAGTAATAAGCATATAATAATAAAGGGGAGAATATCAAGGGGGAGAAATAGGGTGGATGTAGGTGGACAAATGGGTAAGTGCGATAGGGGACAAGATGATAAGTGGACATGTGAGATTTCAACTCAACAGTGATATGTCGGAGGGATTCGGATTTCAGAAGAAAGAAATTCTTTCTCCTTCTCTACTTGATGATGATGATGATGAAGATTTTGTGTGGTCACGGACTCACGGTTCATGACGAGGATAATATAGTCAATTTCCCCTTTTCCTTTGTTTGGCAACCGATTACAACTTGATCAACGTAAGATTTGATGCTTATATTGCAAGAAAAATCTTCAATAAAACAACCTAAAAGATTAAATTAAGGACAAGAGTACACTTATTTATCTAAGTCAGTGGGTCATTATTGTCCAAACAAAAAAAAAGCCCACACGGTTCGTCACCGCCTTCCCTCCAGATTCTGTCTTCACAATACAAGTTCGTTGAGTAAGGAGAGAAAGGAAGAAACTTTTAAGAACCAATCTTTAGAAATCTACCCACATAATAAGTCATAAACTTCCGAAACCAAAATTTATCCAAATCTGGGAACGAAGAAGAAAGAATAGAAGAAGAGAAAATTGGCTTTTCTACCTTTCGCCTGTTTTTTCCCACCCACAACCAGAAAAAAGAGATGACAGAGACACCGTTCTTTAAACTTCCCGACGATGTCGTTCTAAACATCTTGTGGAAACTCGAAGATGAACCCAAATGCTGGGCTTGTCTCGCTTCTGTCTGCACCAAATTCTCCTCTTTAATTCGCAACATCTGCTGGAGACAAAAATGCTGCAAGACCATCCCTGCTGTTTGCGCCGATCTTATCGCTAATTCCTCCGCCCCACCCGGCGGCTGGGCCTCCCTCCACAAGCTGTCAGTTTGCTGCCCTGGCCTCCTCCATGCAGGTCTCCTTCTTGAGAACTCTGATTTTGGCCTTGAACGCGAGCTTGGCCCTGATGAAAATTATATCCGAACCTCAACGCCATCCACCGAGCCCTGCTCCAGCAGCACGGTAGGGAATCCCGATCCAAAACCGGAAGTGGACGTTACCATGTCCGATTGTTCCTGGTCACTTTACGATGATCTTTATTTCGATACCGTTTATAATCCGTCTGATTCGATGGAAGAATATCCAGAAGAAACCAAGGATAATGAAACAATTAAAGTTGGGCGTGTTTTCGCTTGTAAAAGGAGGAAGATTTGTAGATCTTCGAGGTCCCATTTGGCTTCCGGTGTTTGGAATTTAAGCCGAGAACAGGGAAACAAGTTATTAGCGAGTCGGTTTCGTGGTGATTGCTTATACATTTGCGATTGGCCCGGATGCGTTCACACAGAGGAGAAGCGAAATTACATGCTTTTCAGAGGCATTTTCAAGGATTTCAAGAAGTCTCGGGTGTGGAGGACGATCAATGATGGGAACAGAAGCAAGATTGATCTCAACTGCGCGTTTTGCCCTTGCAAAGAGACTTGGGATTTGCATTCTGCTTTCTGTTTGAGGCGGGTTTTTGGGTACCATGACGATGGAGAGCCTGTTGTTCGAGCTTATGTCTGTGAGAATGGACATGTTTCCGGTGCTTGGACTGAGTTGCCTCTGTACACTTAACAAAGAGCAAATCACAACAAAAATATACTACTAGTAAGTTGTTTTATTGAAATAAGGGGTATTTCCAATGTGATAATTATATGTTTTAGAATTGTGTTTGTTTTATTTGGATTTAAGGTTTTCTCAAAAGATTGATGTTCTTTTGAATTTGGTTTGCTCATAAGATGAGGTTGTGTTGTTTATTTAAGGTAATAGTAATACTAAATTCTGTATCTATGTGCTTAAATTAAGTTTATCTGTTATACAGAATATTGGCATTGAATCATATTAGACTATGAAGTGAGATTGTGTGGATGGCAATTGTTTTTGTGTTAAACTTGCCTTGATGGAACTTGAATTTCTGGGTTTGTTGTAAGATGGTAAATAATTCTTGTCCTTATTCATGACAGATTATGAAATTGATAATAGTGAAGTTGAGTTGCAGTCTCTATATACTATAATTGTTCAAAGTAAATGTCTCGATGATGGATCATGTATTCATGTTTGGTCGCTGATGATCGGTTTGGTGACTAGTTCCCCTTGCCAGTTATCAGGATTTGAACTGAAAGTTTTGCTTTGTTATGCTATTGCTATGTCTCTGATGAAACACCTTCCCTGAAATGAGCCTTCCATACTCTTTTAGTTTAGCGGTATATACAGCCTTAGCCCAGCTATTTACAGAGACTGTGATTGAATGAACACAACTCTTTTGTATGAGTAGTTTGCTCTGAATGTTTCTAGGCTAGATATGAAATATGAGTTTCCAGTGCCTTTAGCAAATTAGGCATGTTTGTTATGGGGAAAGTATCTGCAGCCTGAACCTGATATTGTATTAGTCTGGTTGTCAGTTTTCAGAAGTTAAGATGAAAATGTGGCAAAAGCTGCTAATTTGCAACTCTTACATGTCTTGGCTTATATAATTTGATATGAATCTTGGCGTTCCGTTGATCTTTAAAGCAGATAAATAAGCAATAGGGTGGCTGATTCCTTGGGATACCATTTGAAAATACTGAGTTTTGTCATGAAAAAGAAGTGTCTTGTGGAAGAATATGACTTCTGAATTAATATTAAAAAGTCAAGTAACTCGTGCTTCATGCTAGGAACGCAAAGAATGGGAATGGTGGAACTCATCACGCAACCATTTAGATTTAGACTGGGTAAACAACCAAAACCAGTGAACACAATTCCTTAACACTACTCTTTGCCCCTTACTGGATTCCATTTTATTACTATAATAATAGATAGTAAACACGTTCCTGATTACACATTTCGAAAAGCTGACCCAAGAGAGTCTTTCTGATTATACCTCGTGATAGAAGATTTCTTCTTCTAAGCTTAAATGCTTTAGTTTTACTTATTTTCAGGATCCTATATTCAACAAGTTGCGTTGCGTTGCGTTGCGTCCCTATTCTATTTGTGGAAGGGAACACATTTAATCCATAGCCACAGCCCACAGGTATAATTATTTAACGAAGGAGCCCGAAGTGGTGAGGTGAGGGTCCATTAGGTTTGCTTTTTCGGCTTCAGAAAGCAAAGGGCCCAGTTAGTTTACAGCTCTGTTGGTTTTTACTGTGTTGTGGACACGACATGTGTGGCTCTGCGCCATCTATCCATGGAACTTGCAAGATATGTCGAATGCCTTCCACTTCCACATTTTAGTTCAAACATTATCAAATATAATAAAATACTATATCTTTACTCTTTCCACCGTATAATTACTTTTTTCTTTTTGTGACGTGTGTGGATTTCTTACCATGGAAATGAATGAACAATATGAAACAAAAATTTCATTAACATATTAATTAATATAATATAGTCTCTCCCATCAATCCCCAATTTCCGGTGTCTGATCATCAGTTCTCTCTTTACCCTCACACAAGTATGGAAGAAATCCACTAATTAACTCAGCTAATATAGCAAAGCTAGAGGAAAACAATTAAATTGATTCTGTTTGTGGTAAATATTGAGAATGTTTCATTGACTAATTAACTATTACGAGGTAGGAAAAGACTAAAACAGATACTATATATGTCATTGCATACATACATCAACACATTTATAAAAAAAATTTATATGGTTGATCGATTGTCACATCTTCCATCTTGTTTCATATAGTTAGTCATAAATTGCAGACAATCATATTTAGCCAACCATGGAAATTAATAGCGTTAATTTGCAACCAAACTTTGACTTCGACGGTTAATAGAAAAAAAAAATTATTCAGAAAGCTTCTAAAAGAAATACACAACACGAACAATAATGTCCATATATCTAAGTTCCGCTAGTTGTAGTCGTATTGTGTTGTTGTCACTATCAAGATTCAAGACCCAAACCAAGTGACCAACAGAACATTCATGGCCAACCATGCAGATCCCATCGTATTTTATTTTGTCTCCATATTATATATAACTAATTAAAGAAGACTAGAAGTACTGTAAGAGGTGAATTATTAGGGTAAAAAGAAAAATGAGGAGCAGTCATATTTCTGTTTCGCTAATTATAATAATAGTTCTGCTATATCTGATAATAGCAGTGCTTAGCGCTGATAAATATAGCAGAAATGATTTTCCAACAGGGTTTGTCTTTGGTTCTGGCACCACCGCTTATCAGGTCAGTTTGGTAATGGTTTTTGGTTGTTGTTGCTTTTAGTATCTCTTCCATGGAAATTGGAATGGAAACAATCTTTCTTATATTAATTAATTAGCTTGTCTTTGAACGATAATAAGAGCTTCTTCTGACAACATACTATATGGGAATATGGGATATATAATATCATATTCATATAGGTCGAGGGAGCAGCAAACGAAGATGGGAGGACTCCTAGCGTCTGGGATACTTTTGCCCACTCTGGTTAGCTTTTTTTATTCTCTTATCTTCAATTCAATGATTGAGCACCTTCAGACTTCAGTGGGATCCCAAATGCTTCTGTCAGAGGTGTCTCTGGTTTGTTCATTAATGTTGCTTTCGGAAAATTTGTCATCATCTTCTCATTGCCCAAACCCAAACCGAAATTGGGCCTAAAAACGTTCTTCACATGTGTCTATTGGGCCTAAAGTGCTGCCCGCGATGAGAATTCTTTTTGCTAACTATACAAATAATCCTTAGTTTATCGCCCAACAAAAAAAAAAAAAAAACAAAGAATCCTTAATCAATCCTAAAAGCTTTGATTCTGCCTTGACCCTTGTCCATAATGTGGATGGAGCTTTTGGCCTATGAGTTCAAAGGGTTGTCTCACGTCTCACAAATATGATTACTCTTGGCCATCATTAATAGTAGTGATCAAATTGTCTGATTTTGCAAATGATTTCATCCACACACCCTACTATAAAAATTTCAGGGTACACTAATGGAGCCAACGGAGATGTAGCTGTTGATCAATACCATAAATACAAGGTGCATATATATATAATAAGCTTTTGTGAATTATGAGACTTTCTTGTGTGTAGCTTCTTTCTTCTTTTCTTCTTTTCTTTTTTGGAGTTCTGTATCTGAATGAAGAAACCAAGTGTTTTTCTGATTCTCATATTGCATTTTTTATGATGCAGGCTAATATTGCTACTAATTATTAGTTGCCTAACTTTCAACTACATTGAAGTAATGGATTCTGTTTTTGGATGGTCTCAGTGTATAATTATGCTGATATTCCTTGTTTTATTTCAGGAAGATGTGAAACTTATGGCAGAAATGGGCTTAGACGCCTACAGGTTTTCAATCTCCTGGTCAAGACTTATCCCAGGTATGATTCTTAGATTTTTGTTTTACTTATATTAGACCAAGGACATAATTTCCTAGCTCTAGTCTTCAAATTATGTCTTCATGTTTAATTTCAGATGGAAGAGGGCCTCTGAATCCAAAGGGTTTGCAATATTATAACAACCTCATCAATGAACTAATTAAACATGGTTAAGGACAAACTTTCCTCCATATATCTTCAGTATATATAGTTAGAAAGTTTTCTCATTACTCTGAAGATATCTGTATCACTTAACTATGCAGGAATACAGCCTCATGTTACTTTAACCAATACTGATTTCCCACAAGCACTTGAAGATGAGTATGGTGGATGGATAAGCCCAAGAATTGTGTACTTTTCTTTAATAATTTCATCTCATTTTGGTATTTTCTGTATGTAAGTGAAGTGAGTAATGTGACTGAATCACCTAAATGTGGATGTGCAGAAAAGATTTCACAGTTTACGCAGACGCGTGCTTCAGAGAATTTGGGGACAGAGTTTCACATTGGATCACTATAAACGAGGCTAATATTTTTGCCGTTGGAGGTTATGATCAAGGAATTGTTCCTCCTAGGCATTGCTCTTCGCCTTTCGGAATAAACTGTACAAAAGGCAACTCCCAATCTGAGCCATACATTGCTGTTCATAACATGTTGCTAGCACATGCATCAGCTGCAAAATTGTACAAGAAAAAGTATCAAGTAATTTCTATCTTAATTAACTTTTCCATATCAAAGCATCCTTCTAATTACCTTTAGGATCCGAGAAAAAGTACTTATGACATGAAAATGCAGGAAAAGCAGAATGGATCCATAGGTATTAGCATCTATACATTTGGGGCTATTCCTTATACGAACTCAACTCAAGATGAAATGGCAGCTCAAAGAATGAATGACTTCTATATCGGTTGGTAAGTCCAATTATATAAAAGTATTGCTAGGGTAAACTTATTCAAGCTCTAGTTACATACAAAACTATGTTATACTTCAGGATTGCAAGTCCCTTGGTATTTGGAGATTATCCTGACACCATGAAAAAGAACGTTGGCTCCAGACTTCCCACCTTTACCGATCAAGAATCTGAACTTGTGAGGGGTTCTTTTGACTTTTTGGGGGTAATTCATTACACGACATTATATGTCCAAGACAACCCTGGCAGTCTGGAACTGAAACAAAGAGACTTTAACATCGATGCAGCTGCAACAATAATGAGTAAGTTATCTTTTCATATCCTTACTTAATCTGGAGTCTTGTCGTTCATTGACTCGGTATGAAGTATATAAGCTAAATGATGAACTCTGTTTATGGCAGACATGGAAGTGATTTTCTCGGATCCTGAAGTGAGTTTCAAGATAGTGTTATTACAGTTTTTCTTGCTTGTTCTCTTTTTATATATCCACTTGAGGATTTGAATTAAGAATATTCATCATCTTCGTTGATTAGCTTCCAATATCACCTTGGGGCCTGCAAGCAGTGCTGGAGTATATTAAGCAAGCTTACGGAAATCCTCCTGTTTACATTGTCGAAAATGGTACTATCAATACTTTGACTAGAAAATACTAAAACTCATTGAATTTGAAGAATTTGAAGTATGAACATGGCTATGGTATTTATTTGGGTACTCGATAGGTCAGAAAAACAAAAGGAATTCAACCTTGGAAGACACCCCGAGAGTGGAATATCTGCAGGCTTATATTGGGACTGTGCTGGATGCAATAAGGTAGTAATTCTTATTTAGACAAATTCCTCTGCCTTCAACATTGTTTTGTTTTCTTGCAATGATTAAAATTCTTCCTTTTTTTGGAAATTTTTTCAAAGGAATGGATCGGATACAAGAGGGTACTTTTCATGGTCCTTGATAGATGTGCTGGAGTTGCTGGATGGTTTTCAATCAGGTTATGGGTTTTATTATGTAGATTTGGATGATCCAGATTTGAAGAGACAGCCTAAGCTTTCTTCATATTGGTCTTCCCATTTTCTCAAGGGAGGAAGCCTCAGCCCTCACCATTTCATCCAACTCAAGAATAATTTCTCTGCAACTTCCAACGCCCGTTTCCGCCAGTAGCCTCATCTCTTGCTTTTCTTAAACTTCTCAGCTTTTGTTTCTACTCTTCCTGGACAACACAACAATAACAAGGCGGGACTCTGTATTTCTCATCAAAAACATGCATAAAGCTGGTTTAAAGATTTCAAATTCCCTTGTTCTCCAATCTTGTCAGATTTCTTAAAAAGACTAAAACTGAAACATACAGTATTAAAACATGACAGGAACTTAAACCTAGAAATCTACTTGCAAAGTTAACTGAGATTTCCCCTCAAATGGTAATGCACCAGCACCATATTAACCTCAAAATTTCAACAACAAAGTTAGGCAGATAATAAAATATAGATTACTGCATCAGCAGGTGATGCCAAAAGGGGGCTTATAAATTTCAAGGTCTGCCTGAGGCAGATTTGCCATAATTTACAAAAAATGGGCAAAAGTTATCAATTCTTATAGTTTGCTTTCATGCCAATCGTAAGTTCAGATGCAGTCATTTGAAACAAACATGCACAAACCAATTGATAAGCATTTGCAACCAAACTTTGACTGGATCATCTAAGCAAAGTGCCTATGCAGGAAACTCCTAGGTCTGTTGCCAGGATCAGAGCTAGACGTCGGCTGATGATATGGCCCCCAAACTGACTCTCTTGATGCAGTTGGGAAATGAGACACCCGCTCCCTTTCCATAGGGTTATAATTACTTGGAAATATATTTTCTGCTTCATGTAGGTTTTGGCCTGATGAACTAGATGGAGGATAGATATAGAAGCCACCACTTTGGTCAGGTTGTGGGACTGCTGGGGCTACTGGCGCTACTGGGGCTAAACCTCTTCTCATAACTGGTACCACAGGAGCAGGCACAGCAGGTCGATTGAAGCGTTGTTGATTGAAACGATGGTGCTGGCGATAAAATGCAAGCGATGCCTGGATCCTGTCATGGGAAATGGCATGAGCACTGCTGCCTGGATGGCGAGGAAAAACGGAAGAGACAAATGAACTCCCAGCTCTAGAACTGGACCTATGAAGAGTAAACAACCATTTAGTTCACCAATAATCAATGGCAAGAGAAGAAGAAAAGGGAAGAGTAACTGCATTCTTAAATCCATGGACTGAATCAATTACTCTGGGCTCATAAACAAAAGGACGATAATGACAAATAGTAAACTTCAATTTTGTGAACACAGAAGATATTCCGACTCATCTTAGCTGATGCCTTACCCATGCTCAAAGGGAAAAGGATGTGGAAAAGATCTGGGTCTATTCAAAGCATCAAGTTCACCATTAGAAGATCTCAGAGCTGCAACTGGAACAGAAGCTGGATCAGTATGCCTATCAGATACAGAGAAATTTGGAGTATGTCGGCCCCAACTATGATATTGGATACTAATGGTGGGCAATGCATGGGGGATAAAAATCTCATTGTGTCCAGATAGACTGTTCCAATGGCGATTAAAGTTGGGATCATCACCATTATCACTAGTTCTTAGAGTTGTGGGAGGAATTGGTCCAACATATGCAACATATGAATGAGCCACGGATGAAGCAGCAGCATGTTCAGCAAATATGGCATGGTGACCATGTATCTCATGATCTACATGGAGAAGAAATTTCATTTTTGCGTCACATAGTTGTTGTCTCAATGAGTCACCCAAAAAAGGGGATGAAAGTAATTTTTAGTCATAAACAAAAGCTTACATGTGGTCGATGGAGATTCCCCTTCCCTGAAAGATATAATAAAGGACAACATGTCAGAGCCAGCAGCAATGTTTTAATCAAGGAACTGCCAAATATTTTCAGCAAACAGACAACAAGATTCATATACAAGTGCTTTTCCATCTTGTTTTCCAGTTCCATCAAGGTTAAAAACAAGAAATGAGAGATGTGACTCCATAAGAAAACGACTGCAGGAGTGAACCAAAATGGAAGTTTACAAGATATAAGTAAAAGCTAATTAAAAATTCTCTCCTCCGGAATTCACACAACATCCATTACTACTTACAATCATTCCATTATAAGTTTACAACCTTGTCATCAGCCTCAACAATCATTTTACAACCAGACTTTTAACTATTTTTATCTGTACAAGGAAAGTGCATCTACATAAGATTCACAGACAATAAAGCAATAGGCAATTGTCCACAATTTATTCAGTTCAAGGGAAGATGACCGCTTCAACCTTGCAGTCAAGTTTCCAAAAATTGTTAATAAGAAAAAATTCAACTAACAAGCTCTCACAGTTTGGAGGTTTTAATCATCTTGGGGGTAAAAATGCTTAAAAGCTAAAGAAGTCATTGCCTATTGAGAGGAGGAATAAGGTGAAGAGACATCAACATCAGAGGGGCTGTTTGCTTCGAGGGTAAGTGAAAATATGGCTGGGTATCGGCAATATGGCCGTGTTTGGCTACTGTAGTGGGTGGGTATCTGATATATCCACACGCGCCAATATTCCCGCGGTGGCTCCATGCATGGGTATCAGAAAACCTCTCAAAAGGGTATCCTACTTACTCGGGTATTCTACTTATTAAGTGAAATACCCGGCCATCTCCACCCACATGGGTATATCCCATTCACTCGAAACAAACGCCCCAGAGAGATATTCCAACATTACCAAATATGCAACCCGATTGTCTTGAGCAACTTTTTTAATAGTTTCATTTAGCACTAAACAACTAAAATTCAGGAGATATAACCTTACAGCTGAGTGATCATAGTAAAAATAGGTCAAAATGAAATCAACACAACAAAAAGTGAGAGATCTTGCTTACTCAGATGATGAACCAATTCTTGTAAATTCATCAATTGGACACCATTGGACTCTGAATGGCTGCAAAAACAAAATAATAAATGTGCTAAGACAGGGATTACAACCATCACATTTAACTTTGCAATAAAGATTCTTAATAGGATATCGTACTAGCAAACAAGAGATTGTTTCAAAAATGGAAAAACACGTGGCACCCGTATAACAAGTTTTATAACTGAAAACGAACAAATGTCCACATTCTTCATACTAATTTAGTGCCGGTTAATAGTCATGCTATTATTTCCCATTGGGGAAGATCAGATAAATCGTCTTGTTTCTTTTTATACGTTTTCTTTTTTTTTATTCTTATAATAGAAAGTATTCATATAGAATCTTTTAGAGAAAACTTCTCAAAAGAAATAAGATTGCACATATAACTATGATGACAGAACATGGTTCAAACAAAATATACGTTTTTCTTTTTCAGTGTGAACGCTGAAGCCTAAATATAACTTTTTAATGTAAGACATCAAGAGCACCATAAGATGAAAATGCATATACAACATTTTGAGTTTATGCTTTTAGGTCTGCCTGAGAACATCTCACTCCCGCAGCCCCGGGGCAAACATGCACCAAATATTATATGCATAATTCAAGGTGTAAGTTTTAAGACAATAAACAACAAACAGACACATAAAACACAGTAGTTTTCTTATACCATTTCATAAGCCGGATCATAATAATCATCTTCAAGGTTCCAGTCTTCCATGCTTAGCTCGGGAAGTGAGCGGGTAGCACCATTTGCGTATAACCACTGACCTTTTTCAACCTTCCGGCAATTTGGGCATTGCATAGCCCCCTTCATATTAAAGGCCGACCCAATGCAATCTGCAGAGTATATGCGTCATAAGCAGCAAATCATAGAAATTAACACTAATGGATTGAATGTATCAATCAAACAGAGAGAGAAGAATACACCAAGTAAAAAACAAAAGCATGGTCCAAGCAGAAACCAAACATGCATGAAGTTTGCTTCATCTAAAAACTGTGCCTAAAAGTTATCAGTCCCTTTTAATGGAAGTGGCAACAACCGATCCTTAATTCAGTATATCAAGAATATCTTTCCCTGAACTGCTATCACCATAATTCCATGGATTATAACCAAAATTAATTTGCATGGATCATAAGTAGTTTAATTGAATTTGCTTTAAAACGATATCAGAACAGATAAGATGTTAACCACCAACACCCAACTTAAAACTTAGTCTTTCACCAAAAATAGATAGTAAAATTTAGGAAAATTAGAAATTAAAGAAAAGCATAATTAAGAAGCAAGAAAAATACCCAGATGAAATTCATGACCACAATGGAGCTTCGCCCTTGATCTGCCGCCAGTATCAGAAATCACATCAAGGCAAATCGAGCATGAGACATCAGAAGACGGAGGTACTGCTGCATCAGCATCATGACCGTCCATCAGTTGATCAGGATCACGATCAAGATGAGAGGCTTTTGAGCCTACCATACCCTTTCTTCCACCAATCAAAAACGCATAAGGAAAAGAAAGAAAGAATTAAAAAGATAAAATCCCAATCGAAATTGCAGAAGAAAAGAGGAAAGAAAAAAAAATCCCCAAAGCGACAAATCTCAATCCTTTTTCTTTTTGGGTTGTCTATCTGGTTTAGTTGTGTTTGGTTTGGATGTGGGGAAATCTATCCGATGTTTCTGAGTCCGACCTGTCAGATTACGTGGTTGCAACTTAAGAGTTTTATACGCACTTTTGTCTTTACCTTACGCTGTAAGTATTAAAATACTGTCTCTTTTACTACACCCTAAAATTTAAATACCCATATTTTCACCAACATCAATTTCTTTCTTTCTTTCTTTTTTCTTTTAATTTAAGAAAAATAAAAATATACAAAAGGCATATAAAATTCTAGGACTTTTTCTTCTTCTTCTTCTTTTTTTCGGGGTTTCAAGTTTGTGAATTCTAGTAATCTTCAGAAGAAAAACTGTGCCAAACAAATTAATTTTAAACACATTTCTGACATGTACTTATAGTAAAAGAAGTAAAAGAAAGGGGAAATTAACACCAAATAAAAGAATATAAAGGGGGCTGCCTGCATAGCTGAGAGAGCAATATAGCATCGGTCATCATTTAGAAAACGATAGACAAAATACGACAAAAATACAATGTTTTTGTTCAGAGAAATTGTATTTTAATGAATTATTGAGGGGATATTTTAAGAGCAATTGACAATACTTTATTAATATAGTAGTAGTACTGATTCAGTTAATGTAGTATTGTAACATAAATAATGCAAGTCGCTTGACAGTTAAGTCGGCCGGGGACAATTCCAGTTGCTTCTCTGCTCTTGTTGTCGGCTAATTCTTTTTAAGAATTACTACCTCATTTTTTAAGATGAATTCATCATACAAAGTCAAAATTTATAGTATGAGCAAATAAACAGCTCACGAAAATGCCATGCTCAATGCTGTCCTTTCTGGGAATCATCCTTAATGATTTTAAATTGATGCGTCGAAAAGAGTCTTAAGAAAAGAGAACTTAAGCTTGAGTTCTCTGCACTATAGAGTACCTGCAAAAACTATGAATGGAAACATAAACAACAAAAACGAACCTTGTACAACTTTTTAGTCGTTTTTGGGTTATCATGGAGCAGGATAATTAAAGGCACTGATGAAAAATGATTTAAGCAATTGGCATCAGAATGAAAGATTAAGAAGAAAATTAGAGCTAAACATTGCACAGGCTTATATATATACTTAAATTACATAACAATGTAGGTATTTACTCCAATAAATACAATGTTTAGCACGGTAATTGTGTGCACCATCATTATTAATTGCATAACCAAAATGAAACAAATACATTATTTGGAGGCTCGTTTCATGGAACAATTAATTAATGTTTGATCTTAGGCTTCTTCACAATCATCACAGAGCAGTGAGCATGATGAGCACAGTAATCACTCACACTGCCAAGAACAGCCCTGCAAGAGAATATATATGCTACTTTGTCAAAAAAAAAAAAAACAAAAAAAAAACTATACTGAAGTCTGAAATAAACGGTCAAAAGTGATCAAATATTGCAGATATTAGTTTGTGTCTAATGTTTATGTGTGTGACAGAGATAATGGAGTTGAAATCCTTAGGGAAAACTCTTTAACATGTACGAGTGAAGACTTTAAATGAGAGGAACGGCTAAAAATGAAGCAGAGTTACTCTGTCAACATTGCTATATCATGATTTCAAATGTTAAGGCATCAATTTCCAGGCAGTAAGGGATTCAACTGGTCAATTCAAAAACTTTGGTAAACGTTTTTATAAAGAGAAAGAAAAGATTAAACGGTTTCCAACATGAATTTCCCAAAAATCTTTACTTGAAAACTTAGAGATATATAGATGATGTTTACCTCTTTATAGCTCCATAACCATGGCTGCCAACAACAAGCATTGAGGCATGGTGTTTTTCTACAGCCTCGCAAAGAACATTTCTAGCATCACCTTCGATCACTTCAACAACAGCATCATTCACCTGCATATATATATATAACCAGATTGATATCCAACAACTGCTATTCCAATTTACATATATAATGAAATCATTTGATTTTTGATCAAACGCAGATTAAATTAGAAAAAAAGAAAATATACCGATTTAGTAATGCAAAGCTCCTTGGCTTTCTCAACAACCCTAGCAGCAATCTTCCTCAAATCTGCATCCACATACGGCAATACCTCAGCAGCGCCTACAATAAATAAATTTAGTTAATAATGAATTAGTCGGTCACAAATTTAATTTCTGTTATATTGCAGATGCTGAGGGTAAAAAAACAGAGAATTGGGTGACATGACATGTATATAGTATATACATATACCAGGTCCAGCGAGACCAACAGCAGAAGTAGCAGTAGGCTTGGCGTGAACGATGACGAGCTTGAAAGGAGGATTGGAAGCGAAAGGAGTAAAGAAATGATTAAGCGTCCATTCCAAGGCGTAGACGCTATGCTCGCTGTCGTCGATTGCAACGATCATCACTTCCTTCTCGGACGTCGCCATTAATTTGCAGCTCTCACTCAACCCTAATTCTTCCTGGAAAGTTTGCTTTTGGACTTGAGATTAATTTGACTCGGGCTTTGAATTCAATAAGTAAAGTATAAAAAGAAACCAAGGAAGGGAGAGGAATTTATTCAGTGGGAGGAAGAAAAACAGTGGGCGTAAGCGGAGTTTCAGGAACAAACAACAGATAGCACCTACAAGAAACTACTAGAAATTAGACACGACACGATAAGAATGATTAGGATTTTGTGCATATCTATCTAGTATCTACCCCATGTTCCCATTCCCCTGCGTTGAAAATACAATACTTATCAAGTTGGAACAAATAGATATCTTCTGTCTGATTTTGTGAAGGCCAGTTTGGCTAGGTGGGGATGTCTGACTCTGACGGCTGACGTGCCTTTTTCTTGGAGCTGAGTATTATTAGTAGTAATTAATTGGGCTTATTCGAGCGATAGGGTTAATTGGGCTTATCCTGAAAGACGGCTATTGTAAGTTATCGACACGAAAAACAGACATAACTTGATGGGCTTCTCAACAAACATAGATTGAGGATTCCTTGTCTTTGGTTATTTTAATACAGCAATAGCAGTTTTTTTTTTTCATTTTTTTTTTTGACAACAGCAATAGCAGTCTTTAGAGAGTTCTTTGCATAATAGAGTTAGAGGGCCTGCAAAACTATGATTAGAAGCAGAAACAACAAAAATGAACCTTCTACATTTTTTTTTTTGTCTTTTTTCTTTTACTTCAGATTAAGTGGGTTATCATGGAGCAGGATTAAGGCACTTATGAAAATTTTTTTAAGCATTGGCATCAGTATGAAAGATTATTAAGAAGAAAATTAAAACTAAACCTTGCACAAGCATAATTAAATTACATAACAATGTAGGTATTTACACTACACCAATAAATACAATGTTTAGCACACAGTACTATAGTGTGCATCATCATTACTAGATAACCCAAAAAGAAACAACAGCCGCAACCACGGCTGTTCAATACATTATTTGGAGGCTCATTCATGGAACAATATAATATTTAATGTTTGATCTTAGGCTTCTTCACAATCATCACAGTGCAGTGAGCATGATGAGCACAATAATCACTCACACTGCCAAGAACAGCCCTGCAAGAGAAGTATATATGTGTCACTATGTTAACAAAGCTATACTGAAATAAACTTAAAATTGTCAAAACTCAAAAGTGATCAATTACTGCAGATATCATATATGTTTGTGTTTAATGTTTATATATAATATGCGGCAAAGAATATGAAGTTGATGTTGTTGGGGAAAACTCTTCAACATATATATGTATATGAATGAAGATTTTCAGTGAGAAAAACGGCAACATTAAAATGAAGCAGAGCAACTCTGTCAACACTACAACACAATTCCTTTGAAACTTGGTAAATGTTTTCATGAAGAGAAAGAAAAGATAAAACGGTTTCCATCATGAATTTCCCAGAAATCTTTACTTGAAAACTTAGAGATATATAGATGACTTTTACCTCTTTATAGCTCCATAACCATGGCTGCCAACAACAAGCATTGAAGCATGGTGTTTTTCTACCGCTTCGCAAAGAACATTCCTAGCATCACCTTCGATCACTTCAACTACAGCATCATTCACCTGCATATATAATATAATAAAACCAGATTAATTGTCATACCAATTTACATAAGGAAATGATTTGATCTTTGATCAAACGCAAATTAAAATACCGATTTAGTAATGCAAAGCTCCTTGGCATTCTCAACAACCCTGGCAGCTATCTTCCTCAAATCCGCTTCCACATGAGGCAATACCTCAGCAGCGCCTACAATAAATTAATCATTTTAGCTAATTAATTCCTAGTCGATCACAAATTTACTGTTACATTGCAGATTTTGGGGGTCAAAAAAAAAAGATCATAAGCTGACAAGGTATAATACATACCAGGTCCAATGAGACCAATAGAAGAAGCAGCAGTAGGCTTGGCGTGAACGATGAAGAGCTTGAAAGGAGGATTTGAAGCGAAAGGAGTAAAGAAGCGATCAAGCGTCCATTCCAAGGCGTACGCGCTCTGCTCGCTGTCGTCGATCGCAACCATCATAACTTCCTTCTCCGACCTCGCCATTAATTACCCTGTTTGTTTTCGGAAATTTTTGTTTTGGAATTGGAACTTTTTTTGACTTGGGATTTGAATTGAACAAGTATAGTGTAGTATAAATAAAGCAAGGAAGAGAGTGGGAATTGATTCACAAGGACAAAGAGAAAACAGTGTGCGCGTTGGGCATAAGCGGAATGTTAGATAGCGCCTAGAAGAAGAAACAAGTAGAAGACACGAAAGGATGATTAGGATTAGTATCCCATTCTCTTGCGTTGGTTGGAAACCACAACTAATCATAAAAAATCATTTGCAAGTTGCAGTTGGAACTTGTCTGTGATTTGTCAAGGCCAAGTTGACCATGACCACGTGTCTTTATCTTCGGGCGAGTTTATTGGGCTTTATCCGAGTGATACGGATGACATGAGACCATGAAGCCCACTAGTTTATTGGGCTTATCCTTATCAAACGGCTTCATTCTGATTTATAAACCAATCGCTAGGAAAAGCAGCCACAACTTGATGGGCTTCTCAGATTCCTAATTAGTTAGTATTTGGACATGATTTGTACTAGTAGTTGGGCTATGACTAATCATTAGTTTTGAAATAATTAAAAAAGAGTTATTATTTGATATACTGGTGGTGTAAATTTTGGACTCCACAACCCGTTTGTGGAGTTGACATATGTCTATTTTTTTAATTAATTAAGTTTTAAATATTTCAATCTATTTCCTATAGGACACATGTCACCCTTCAGGATCCGCTTGTATAATTTGCTAAACTTCATTAACGTATTATAAGATTGATAGTTCCAATGGGATATCTCAGTGATTAATAGCTTGAGTCTCCAATAGGAGATCTCACGTTAAAATCCTGCTACGGGTGAAAAACACCAAGGAAGATTAATATAAATATAATCTCACATTTTTCACTTGAAAAAGTGAAGAAAGCATTGAGTAGAGTAAGTCGACAAGACCTAGTGGCTCTTCCACTCAAAATGTGCTTCTTTTTAGTCCATTCATGCAGTAATGGTGAACTTTTTTTGCAAAGTAGACTTTGAATGAAACTCACAACCACTCAATAGGACTGTAGCTAGAGTCCAATTTTATATATGCACTTTCACCAGTTTTCTGCCTAAAATCCGAAAAAGCTTTGATTTCACATCATTTTCGAAATAATGATAATGATAATGATAATAATAAATAAATTATGGGGTAAACTATATTTGGAAAAAAAAAAAAACCGTGTAGTAACATGATTCGACCAAGTCCATTACAATTGAAGTTTTGGCAAATGCCGCCGTAGATTGTAGAGTTGATAATTAGCCATTAGACAACGACGACTTATAAGTTATAATAATTAAATTATAAGCCGATAACGTCAAGCAAAAACAAATCGATATCCTTCACATGATTGGATGCAATGCAATAGCAAACCGATTCAATTGTTATTTTTGGTCAACTTTCTATATACACATATATTAATTTTGCAATTTAATTTAGATTGACAATGAATATTATGGCTGTGATTTTTTTTAAAATCTCATTAAACAAATACTATATTAACAAGTTGGCTATATATATGCATAAAATTTTGATTAATTTGGGTAGAAGATAACTCATTCCTTCACCGATAACCGGTTGATGAGCTTAAGCATCAATTGTTTATTTTCGTTTCTGTTCAATAATATATTTGGATAAGTATAAATTAATCTATTGTTTAAAGGCTTTTGAGCAAAGTTATATGTAAATGAAATCACCGGCCGAAATAAACAAAAGCAAATAAGAATTGAAGAAGTTGAATAAAAATTAACAGTGTCAATGTCATCAATAGTAAATGAATAAATATTTCACAAAACTTAATTATTTGTTTCTAATTTGATGAAATTCAAGGTTCCTAATTCCTATAATGTTAATTTCATTTATGTAACTATGTTACATGTTTCTATGGTAATTAGTTAGCTAGCTATAGATAATTAATTCTAATTCAGGTGAGAGAGAAGTGAAAGGAATTGAACTACCCATATCAGCTTCTTATCTGTAAATTAAGGATAAAGATGAAGGAAAAAAAGAGCTATACGATCACGAGTTCAACCAAAATGTTCATGACTGCTACTATATATATAAATATATTTTTTAATTAATGACTAGTTTTAATACGTCAAGTTTTCATTTCAAGCAAATCTTTATTATCACTCAAAATGAAGGTAGGGCTGGGCCAACTGGAGTGAAAATGCCATGGGCGGCACCGTTTTAGTAAAAAGTGGGGCAAAATTGGGAGCGGCCCCTCCTTATTCTGTCTAGAGGTCACTTTTCTGTGGTTGTCCTTTTCCCGTCTGCGGCGTTGATAGATTTGGATTTGGGGGCTATGGGTTGTCATGCAATTATGGGAAAACAGTAGGGGTATTGTGGGCTAATTACTCTTTCTGTGGGCTTCTTTTCCCATTTGAGCCATAGTTTTCATATTGGGGGGCAGAGAGAGATAATGCATTTCCACGTCGAAAAGTGGCTTTAATAACACTAAATTTCTAATGGACTGGACCCCCTTAATTTGCTAATTCTAAATTTCCCTTTTTTTTTTTTAGAAATAATTCTAAATTTCCCTAACCCAACAAACAAAGAAGAAACAAAAATAGTGCAATTTGGTTCTGTTGATTGTTGAATTCTTTGGGGACCATTATTTGATTATTTCTTCGTAATGCCAATTTTCCTTACCAGTATCATTATTATTATTCCATTTTTTTGTGTGTAAGGGCTAGGATATTTAGGATAACTGTGGATTCAGACAAATTATAATTGAATGAATGGATTAGGTCCGTCCTTGAAAAGAAAGAAAATGTATATACTAAATTGATTGGTGATAGATTAATTGAGATGGTTGAGGACTGAGGACTGGCTGGCAGTGGCCACTCGGTAACGACCTTGATTTGGATTGCTAATAAATAGATAGTACTCGTATTGATGAAACCAAATTGGACTTCCCCACATGATGATTCTTATTATTTCAATATCAACTTTACTTGGAATCTACTTTTTTCCCCTAACTTCATATGAATACTAATAGTACTATTCAACCTTTTTTTCCCTTTTAATTATGAAATTTAGCTATCGGTGCAATAGAGTGATTTAGTAAGAATATATATACTATCATTTAACTACATACACCGTAAATCGAAATTGCTCTATAACTTCATTATTATATAAATAAGGAGCTGCTTAAAGCCATTATAGGAAAAGTTCTCCTGTGGAAAAAAAAAAATAGTTTTTTCACGATTTTCTTTTGACACGTTAACGATTTCTTACACGAAGCAAAAGCCATGATTATAAGCACCACATCATTCAAAAAAAGGGTTATTTAAAGAATTTGGAGTAATTTTTGAACTAACTGGATAAGCAACTCGATAGCTCCCAAAGGGTTAAAAAAAATTACTTTTAAGATATTTTGAACTTTGGGTTCATTTTAGAGCTACGACAAAAATTTCTCATTCTTTCGTTTAATATTCAGAAAAAAAAATTATTAAAAGAATACCTGGGGCTGAATAGTTACGAGCAATACCGGCCAACACTTGCATTTTGAGCACGAAAAGTGACCAGCAATTTAATTAGTTGAAAACTCGAATAAAAGGTGGATATACGTTTATGAGCAACTTGCTTAAATAATTTAATACTACTGTATCTTCATCATCTAGTAGTGCTTAATTGATTAATGGACAAGCTTAGTTTTATTAATTAAGATTAAATACTCCATATCTATTGGGAAAAAAAATACTAGGTACTAACGAAGTATATCCTTGCTTAGACAAAACAAAAAATATGGGATATCCTTAAATGTTCGGTTTTTCCCATATAGTAATTAAAAATAAGTAGTGATGTCCTATGCGGTAACGAAAAGAAGAGGGTTGTTTGTAGTTGAAGTGATCGAGAGATTTCCTCCGAATTATTGACTTTTTCCCCTTCGTCTCCGTCATGTTTCACAGCGTGTCGGTGTCATCCTTCCCCCATCTGTCCATTAAATACAAATTTTGCAAATTCGTTACACTTTCTTTTGTATTTGGAAGGCAGAGAGAGACAGAATAAAGCTGACAAAAGTCTCAGATAAAATCTAAAAACTGCTCAAAATCACCACTTGTTCTTATAATATATTGCCTTTTGCAGTCTTTTCTATTTTCAATCTCTCCTATTTATATATGTTTTGATTGAACTTGAAAGAACCAACTGCTTTAACCTTAATTCAAGTAGTGCCGTTTTAGTTTGAAGGGGTAATTATTTGTACTATAAACGATGAAGTTCTGCAAGAAATACCGAGCCTACATGCAAGGACAAGAGAAGAAACTCCCTGGGGTTGGTTTCAAGAAGCTGAAGAAGATTCTGAAGAGATGTAGGAGGGATGTTCAATCCAAGACAGACGTTAATGGCGTTCTTGACAACCATACTTGTCCTCAGCATTGCCCAGGTACATATATTTTTATAATTCAAACAAAGATTAATGTTTCTGAAACATTCAGATGATTTTTCATTTTCAGGTTAATCATTCCATTTTGTTTTCTGGGTTTTGAGGGTTTTCAATCTTTAGTCCTGTTTGTGTTCATCTGTAATAACTTGCATGTTTTGATGATTTATTGTGGGTACTTGTAACAGCCTTATAACAGGATTAATGGTTTAAGCAATTTAAATTGATCTTTTGGAAAAGATGCAGCCTTAATTTCCTTCACTACGCTACCTGTAAGCACTAATATATACCTTGGTTGCCTGGTTGGAGTTAATGGTGGAATTAAGTAGTTCTAACTGAGGTTTATGGAACATTAATTTTGTTTTGTGAATTATAAGAAGAAAGGTTTTTTAGGCCTGCAGAAGCAATTAAGTTCTGGTCTATCTGATGTATTTATATCTGAAGACACTTATGACTTGCTTCCATTCTAAATCTAATGGTTATTAATTAATGTCCAGTTTGCGATGGGACCTTCTTCCCTTCCCTTCTCAAGGAAATGTCTGATGTAGTGGGTTGCTTCAATGAGCGTGCACAGAAATTGCTTGATTTACATCTGGCTTCTGGGTTTAGGAAGTACTTCATTTGGATCAGAAGCAAGCTGCAAGGAAGCCATGTTGCCTTGATTCAAGAAGGGAAGGATTTGGTTAACTATGCATTGATTAATGCTATTGCAATTCGAAAAATACTCAAGAAATATGATAAGGTAATAATAATGTCTTTTTCACTGTGGAGACTCTGTTTCTAACTCTGTTTTAAGCAAGTTTATCAATGTATCCTTTTTAAATGGAAATGCAGGTTCATTACTCCAAACAAGGGCAAGCGTTTAGGTCACAAGCACAAAAAATGCACATTGAAATCCTTCAATCTCCATGGTTATGTGAGCTTATGGCTTTCCACTTAAATTTGAGGGAAACAAAGGTCACCTCTGGGAGAAGCCCTGCATTCTTTGAGGACTGCTACCTCACATTCAATGATGGCAAACCATCTCTGTCTTGTCAACTCTTTGATTCTGTCAAGCTTGATATTGACTTGACCTGCTCTATATGTTTGGTAAGTGATATGATTTCACCTCTATTATCACCTCAAAAACGTTTTTATCAAAAGACACATGGAAATCATTCTCTTCAGCAATTCGTAAACATTCATAATAGTTAAGCCAGAGTTTAAGAGATGAATTCTTATTCATTGGACTATTCAATGATTGAAGAAGGCATATCAATTTCTTTCTTTAATGTAACAGGATACGGTTTTCGATCCAGTATCCCTCACTTGTGGGCATATATTCTGCTACATGTGCGCTTGTTCATCTGCTTCAGTGAGTATTGTCGATGGACTAAAAGCAGCAGAGCCAAAAGAAAAGTGTCCTCTATGTCGAGAGGTCAGTTTCTTGTCAATTTGTGCAGTAAACGTATCAAATTCAAAAGGTTTATATTCTTCTCAATTTTGTTATTTACACATCTCTTCTGACTTCAGGCAAGAGTCTATGAAGGTGCTGTACGTTTGGATGAGCTTAGTATATTAGTAAGGAGAAGGTTCGTCCCTATTCTTGCATGAGTTCTCTCTTTTATCAGATCCAATTCCTGTTTTACCTTTTCCACATATATTTGTTTTTTTCACCCATTTTCATGCCCTTAATCTCGGTCATTCATTTTTTTAACAGCTGTCCGGAATACTGGGAGCAGCGATATCAGACCGAAAGAGTGGAGAGAGTTCGGCTGGCAAAGGAACACTGGGAATCCCAGTGTCGGGCATTCGTTGGCGTCTGATCGGACAATTCTCCCTTTTTGCAGTGTAAATCTGTACATCTTTAGATTCTTATTCTTATATACATGTCAAGTGTTCAATTCTATACGTATGCACTAGTAAATCTGTACCTATTCTTCAATAACATATGCTACAATGTATTTTAAGTTATAATAGTAGCATGATGATGTATATCTTTTCTCGCAATATCTGAAGAGAACTTCACTTGGACTACTAAGACGTATGAAACATTAGTTGTGGGGATGAGAAGAAATCCAAATCACTACATGGTAAACACTTTCAGGGGATTACTTTAACTAAAACAAGATAAAAGCACATTATTGGGATCAAATTCACATTCTTTCTAATTTCGAATTGGCACTTTCTTTGGCTTGTGCTGAAGAATTCAAACTTTTAATCTGCAGGTTCACCAATTTCATCTCCCAAGATACAATAACTCAGATAGCAAATGCAGTTAAGCTCAACGCAGGAAAAGTCACCAAAGAACTCTTCAAATGAAACATGAATAATTTTACTTCATTGCCAAGAGCAGAATACAGTAATCCACACTGTGAATTCAACGAGGCTACAAGTAATTAAATGCCTAGTCTCTATCCATACAACATGGTACTATAAGTAAATAAGTGAAAAACAAAATTCATTGTATTCTTAGCTGGGTAATATTAAAGGATTTTTACCCTGAAACATATGATATCTCTTGCATAATTTCTCCAGAGTTGCAACCGAATGCTGCATCTTGTTTAGTTTTGTATCCATAAACATTGCCTGTAAAAGTAAAAGTAAACCATTATTATTAACTAGGAGACTTACCATCAACCAAGATTTACTAACAATAACAAGTAGAGCTACACCGATAGGAAAGCAATACTATAATAAGATTCCAACCTGGTAGTCATCGCCATATTTCTCAATCAGCCGGCCAATATGAAGACGTTGCATAGTAGTCAATGGCTGTAAATGTGTGCTTTTCCCATCTCTTCGCTTCTTCCCTAATGCTGTTTTTAAGTCTATGAAGCCAAAGATTACAGCTTGTCAAAAACAGATTATTATAGAGAGAAGAGAAAGGGTATTGAAAGTTCTGTTTTTTTGCATTATTAATCCTAAAGAAATTAAGATGAAAGTTTCCAAATTTTACTAATCCATTTCAATGAAGCAATTGAGGGAAAAACTCAAATTTTCACAATAATATGGGATTCATGGGTTAATTTAACTTTTTTAATCTAAAGGAGCAAACTTTGTGTTCAAAATTTTGCCCAAATACTCAGGACAAAATAGACCTCGAAATTGAAACAAATAAATGATAGATAATGGAGTGGGGTAAAGAAGACTGACCATCCTCTTCCAAATCACTGCCGGAATCAATGGGTTCGAACTCATCGGCGGGTTCATCGGAAGGCGGAGGGTTAGGGACTTGGAGGGAATCGCTCTCCACGATGTGGGAAGTACGAGAACGAACGCCGAGTAAGTTGGGGTTGGAAACAAAGCCGAAAGACTTGTAGTTATGGATGACGCTGGCCTTGTCGTCCCACTTGGAGCGAGCATCGTCGACCTCGACGAGGGAGCGGAGCTTAGGAGGAACAGTAAAACATGGCTTGAAGACGTGGGGATTTTTCCTCGGAAGTCCTACTTTCACCTTCGCACGAGATTGCTTGTATTTCCTTCTCGACCTCCCCATCGGATCGCTGATCAGCTAATGAATGCTTTCTTCGCTTTCAGAATTCAGGGAAATCGTTGGCTAGGGTTTTTACAGGGGTTTTGATATCAGTCTTTCAATCTTAACGACGTCGTTTATGGCTGCGTTCTGGGTTTGGGCTCTCACGTTTATATTTGATTGAGTTTGGCCCAACTAAAGATGAAAAGTGTTTTGGGCCTTTTGGCCCTTAATATTTAGGAAAATGATCCTTTCTTCTAAGCTAAGTTCATCATCACTCATCAGCCAAAGCTTCTTTTTGCCAAATTTTAATGCTGCTGTGCTATGCATTTCAAGATAACATAAAAAAAATTGGTTCATATTATTATGAAGCATCGAAATCAAATTTTAGAACATTGTTAATCAATCAGTTTTGTGAGATGAATGTGATGAAGACACAATCTGGTTTTCTTACAAGATCAATACATATAAGCAAGTCTCAAAATTTTATTACAATAGAAAGACAAGAAAAAATAATAAATTCCAGCAATGATTTGACTGTCACAACGTTGTACTCCATCCTTGTCTGGCACTTGAGAAAAGATTAACTAACAAATTACTGTTTCTTTCCTTTTTCTTGGTCTTTCCAAACTTAATTATCAACTAATTGGCTATTGTTCGGATACCATATGATATATATGAACTGTCATATATAGCAGAAAATGGAAAGAATCCTTTTAGTTGTTTTACCTTGGAAGATCAAACCATGTCGATTCCGTTCTGGGAAAGAGCAAGCTAATTTAAGAATGTAAATATTGTTTCCAGACAACAATATTGGTCACAAAGTTGGTGCTTGACTCATTTCTTGATTAGGCGACCCTCTTCTGATATTCTACCATGAACAGCGACCATTTGTTTGGAGCCAGAATTCCTGGACAACAGCAAATCGTGCTTCCAAAATTGCTTCTCAAGAGGGGCATCCATCACGAACAAGAAGAACTTGGAGAAAGTAAGACGTTCCTCTTCCATCTCTCCTTTGTTTGTTTTGCTGTTAATTTGTGAATGTTGGAAGCCTTTGGTTTGAGTATATATAGGCTTAAAGGTAGAGCCAGAAGTTCATGAATCTTGCTGGTTTCCAATGGTAATCACTCACAGTTTTCTATCTCAGCCTTGGGCAGAAATTAAAAGAGTATCAAAATATTACCTCATTACATTATTGGCAAAGATTATTAGCCAAAATTAGGATATATATTCGATACCTTACTATCTTAGTGAACTTGAGAATCAAGGAAATTGGAATCTGTTAACAAATAGAAATGTCTGTGGCTGAAGCATTCAACCTTTAAAAGCATGGTTTTTAATTTCCATGATCATTTCCATAAAAGGGATTATTGGTGCTAGTTCATGCATGTTTTAATGTCCATAATATAGTATGAAAATAGTAAAATTGAACTACTTGAAAGGCAAGCATATCTATATGTGCTGATATATTTTTTACAGAAACTTAGATGAGATATAATATATTGTATATGCTGTTTTTGCACCTAATGCTTACATAATTCATGCATAGAAATGGAATTTGGTCACATGTTCTTCATAGGAATTTGTTTGTGCAACCTAAGAGGCAAGAGTTGTTCAAAAAAAAAAGAAAACCCATTTTCAGAAAGATGTCTGATAAAGTATCCTAATTTTGGCTAATAATCTTTGCCAACAATGTCATGAAGTAATATAATTTTACTACTCTTTTGTGCAAAAGGCTGAGATATAGAAAACTTTGATTACCATTAGAATTAGGAAGATTTTCAAAGATACCCTTTTGGAAGGCTAATATTTACAATCTAATAATGGCTATATATATACTCACCATCAAAGGCTTCCAACCTTCACAGATTAGCAGCAAACAATAAGTGTTTCCAGGAACAAAGGAGAGACAAAATAGCTAAAGCAACGTCTGACTGTCTTGAAGTTATTCTTGTTCGTGTTGCTCAGAAGCATTCTTGGACGCAAAAAAGTCCAGAAAAAAAGGTCGTTGTTCATGGTAGAATTTCAGGAGAGGCTCGCCTAACAAAGAAATGAGTCATGACCAGAGAGAAAAACAGAGGCTGCCCTAAACCCGATGTCAAGACTGAAAGACAAGGGGGGAAAAGCAGCCAAGTTTCTTCCAAGGAAAAGCAGCATGAAGAACATTATCTGGTTAATCACTGATCTGATATTGTAACACTGCTGCTAATTTTTGACTGATGAAATAGCCAAGTTAGGCTCTTAGCCCTCACCAAACTAAACATCATGATGAGCATTGCTGAAAACATGGGCGAGTTTGATGAATTTGAGTGGGAGATTTGTACCCAAAGAATCTGCAGAGATTGAATAATTCATAATTGGCAAGCATATAATATATTCATTGTGTATCATTTCTTGTCTACAAACAATATTGACATGTAAATTAGCTTGTTCTTTCCCAGAAGGGAATCAACAGGGTTTGAACAACTACAAGGATTCTAATTTTCAGTTACGTGTTAGTGTTACCATAAATAAAAGGATATTCTAATTTTCATTTTCTTTTCTCCTATATAATATAGTTCATGTATGAACAATAGCCAATTAGGTGATAATCAAGTTTGGAAAGGCAAAACCAAGAAACAGTAATTCATAGTTAATCTTTTCCCAAGTGCCTGCCAAACAAGGATGGGGCACAAAGTTGTGACAGGCAATTCATTGTTGGAATCCATATTTACCTTAAATCTGAACATATATAAGATGCTAAAAAGATTGTGAAATGGACAAAAATCTCAATTGGAAATTCAAAAATCCATATTTACCTTAAAAGGGATTATTGGTGCTAGTTCATGCATTTTCCAACGTCCAATGAAACTAATAATGAAAATTCAAAAGCTTCAAATTAATTTGAACTACTTGACAGGCAAGCATATCTATATATGCTTATATACTTTTTACAGAAAATTGGATGAGATATAATATATGCCTTTTTCGAACCCATTGCTTTGGAAATGGTCACATCGTCTTCGAAGATCAATAACTTCATATGCAAAATCCATGAAAAAGAGGAGGAAGAAACAATTTACTAAGTACTATACCAAAGAACTACAAGTACATGTTTTGTTGGCTGCTATAGGAAATGGTTCATATCTTGTTTAAATTGAATGTAAATAGTAAAATCTTGAAATTTCAGAAACAAAATCGTACATATGAAGGTTAATACACAGTAGATATAGCTCTTGAGTGCGAGGGGTCATTGTACATTTGGTACATCAAAACTATATTTTCACCATTGAATTCCATTCCAGCCATTGTCCAATTCTTGAGGCGTCTGCAGACGATTATTAATTGAGAAGTCTGCAGAAGATTATTGACGTTAGCAGAAACGAGATGCAAGTGGAGGAGCAGAGACATTTCGTCTTTGTCTTGTTTTTTATAGTCCAGCAGAGCGGTTGGCGTATTCCTGAACCAAGGCTGAAAAGAGCGTTGGCCTCTCCAGCAATCGTGACGGTGTGTCAAATTCTTTTGCCCTTCCTGTGATGTTAAAAGGAGGAAAAAACATGAGCATTTAGGTGGTGCAACAGATTATTATGTGACAAAAAAAGTAGCAGGATGAAAGCACTAACCTGCATCTACAACTAAAACCCGGTCACAGTCCATGACTGTGGGTATTCTGTGAGCAATGCTGATGATTGTGCAGGCTGCAAATTCCTCTCTGATGATCTTTTGGATGGTAGCATCGGTTTGTGAATCGACTGATGCAGTTGCCTCGTCCATGAACAAAAGCCTGCTGCGCTTTAACATAACCCTTCCTAAACATAAAAGTTGCCTTTGTCCCACACTCCAATTGTCACCATTATCAACCACTGGAAAATCAAAACAATTTGTCAAACTATATATCAGGAAGCACCATTTGGATGGATTGGGAAATTGTTGATCACTCACCTGGAGAATCGAGTTTTTCAGGTTTTGAAGCTACTGCATCTTTAAGTTGGCAACGCTCAAGACTCTGCATAAATGATAACAGGAAACAAATTATTGAGAAGAAAGAAATATATAAGATTTTTGCCATAATCCAGATATAATGGTATTTATATTGTTGTACTGTACCTTCCATATCTCTTCATCTGAATACTGTCCAATGGGATCAACGTTGCTTCTCACAGTTCCTTCGAAAAGGACAGGTTCTTGAGGAATGATTCCAAAGCGTGACCTAAGATCATGCAGCCCTAGCATGCTTATATCTATACCATCAATGATTATTTTCCCTCCCGTTGGTTCAACAAGCCTAAAGAAAACTTGGATTAAGGTTGACTTTCCACTCCCTGTCCGACCAACAATACCAATCTTCTCGCCTCCATTAATGCTGAGACTAATGCCTTTAAGTACCAGAGGAGTGTTTGGCCGATATCTAACCTGTTAGCCAAAATTAAACATATTGCACAAGTTCAATCGACTGAAATGATTTTGTAAGCAGGTCTTCATCGATATGCTCAAGGGTATGGTATAGTAGGCTGTAGGTAAGAATTTGTAGCTGGAAATAGACAAAAAGCTATGATTACCTGCAGGTCTTTGAGCTCAACATTGCCATGGGCAGGCCAATTTGTAGGGGGAACACGGTCTTCAATATGCCATGCTGCTTCTGCCTCAAGATTTGAGTATTGCTTTATTCTTTCAACGGAAACCATCTTATTTTCCACAAAGCAACTCAAATATATGGCCCAGAACAATGTTCCATTGAGGGACAACCCATAAGAGAGAGATAAGCCAACATTTTCTGCATTATGTAAAGGAAGTCAATTCTTGCAAAATAATTGAATGCTTTGTGTTTTCACATGGGAATTATAGGACTAAGATTTTAGCATACCTGGCTTGACGATGCTGCTAGGTAACAAGATCATAAACATGGTAGAAAGGCAAAGGAATACACTCCCAATAAGCTCCAAACGGAAGCCTAACCATTCATTGGATCCATAGTTGTGGAAATCCATGCGTAGATTGGAATTAACCCTGTCAACATTTTCGTGACAAAAAGCATCCTGCTTTCTGAATGCTCGAATTGTCATAACTCCGGCAATACTTTCTGAGAAGTGATGAATGACAGGAGCTTTAGTAATTGAGTCGAGGCGAGTTAATTCACGAGAGGTTGAAAGGTAGTATCCCTGCAATTCATTTAAAAATGAATATCACCAAATGAATAATCTCTCTTGTAATGTGAAACTTCTTTAAGTCTGCAACAGATGCAGTCATGCTGTTTTACTACATGATCTATGTCCTATAAGATTTTACATTGTAAAAAACATAAGTGATGAATGACAAAAGGTGAATTGAAATGAAAGACCCTTACCCTGTACCAGTAATTAAGAAATAGAAGTGGAATTATCAAGAAAACTGTAGGCCAAGAGTATTGGCATGTGATTATGAAGATGCTGAGCAATGTAATGTACATAGCAATTGTAATCCCCGTGATAAATGGGATGAAGATATCAACGTTGGTCTGATCATTTGATGCCTGCGGATCAAGAAAGACAGAATCTGTCAGTCATAAGATGCAATGTTATCATTTCACTTCCATTTTTTGGGCAATACGATAAAAGAAGACCGTAAGAATATAATACAGATTTCCTGTGATGAGAAAGCGCCATAGTTCACTCTTTGAAATCTTACCCGACTTAGAATTCTTCCTGAAGGTGTGGTATCAAAAAAGGACATAGGGGCGTGCAAGATGCTTTGAAGAATATTTCCAAAAAAGATTTGGGCTGTCTTGAGCCCTACAAGTGTAACAAAAAGGGCTCTGAACACTATCAGCACAAATGACAGCACTGCAATGCCAGCATAGACCGAAATGAATAACGTAGGGTCAAATGAAGTTGCACGGTCAGCTGCTGTTTCATATGACAGCCAATAATCACCAGCCATCTGAGAACCTTGCCATGAAAAAGATAATAGCAACACAACTGCCACACCCCACCAGCCAAAAGCCTCAGTGCAGTAGGTTTTATACACTTGCAAGCTGACTTTTCCGGTTTCCCTCTCTTCTTCTTTGATTAGCTTAGCATCACCCTTATCAGACTTTGGTTGGTCTTGAGATGAGCTATTTTCACCATTTGCTTCCCCAACGTTGGAAACACTCTTAAAAGATTTTGATTTTTGGGGGGACTTTTCTTCACTCATGTTGTTGCCTGCCTCTACAAGTTCCATGGCTGTCTCATGTGCAGCCACCAGAGCTCCAAAATCCATGCCAGAGTCCACTAAAGCATTATACTTCCCTGACTCTACTATCATTCCATCTCGCATCACCTGAAATTAACATGATGGAAGTTTTTAGAAAAATGCAAATATTCTTCACATGAGTACATTAAGATCAACATTTCAAGGAAACATATTATATATGTCTGCTTACCACAATAAGATCAACATTGTGCAAGAAGTCTACTTGATGAGTTACGAGTAGAATAGTCTTTCCTTTGAGAGCTCCTCTCACACATTCCTGCAGATAAAAATCCATAAATAATATTCTGCAAGATCTCATAAGCAACTGCTTGCTGTTCTTGTAATATTCTCCAAAATCCATAAATAATTTCCAAGGATATATGCAGATTATAGCTTTACACAACAAACTATCAACTATATTTCTGACAACTTGTAACATCAAAGGAAGGATCATTTCTTTTCAAGAGTTGCAAAGCTTGTACAAAAGTAGATAACAATGTTACCTTGAATATTTCCGTCCCTGTATGAGCATCGACAGCACTAAAGACATCATCAAGTAGGTAAACATCACAATCCTGATAAACAGCTCTAGCAAGTTGTATCCTCTGCTTCTGGCCACCGCTGAGATTGATTCCACGTTCTCCAATTTCAGTTTGATCACCAAACTCCATCATTTCCAAGTCTTTCTCCAAGCAGCAAACCCTTATAACTTCCCTGTATTTCTCCCTGTTCATTGGCAAACCAAATAGGATGTTCTCTTGAATTGTCCCATTTTGAATCCAAGATGTTTGAGCTACATATGCAGTTGACCCACAAACCCTAACCTGTCATGGAAACAACAAGACTTTTATGTAACGATCAGCAATGACTCTATTGCTTATGGCAATGCTATTGCATCTTAAACAATCAACAGAGGGGAAAGACAAGGATTCATACCTTTCCTGATATTTTGTGCATCTCACCAAGAACTGAAGCCAGGAGAGAAGACTTTCCCGATCCCACAGTCCCAACTATAGAGGTAAGCTCGCCTTTCTTGACCTCTAAATTGATATTTTTCAGAGTCTCCTCTCCATTTACATCATCCCAGCTAAACACTCCATTCTTAACTTCCACAGCAATTCTACCATCACAACCCTCCTGTCTCTCCACTGATGCATTTACCAATTCCTTGCTCATCATGAAAGTATCTAATCTTTCCAATGATATCATTGCTTGTGAAAGTGAGATCATGGACTGTGGGAAATTTCTGATTGGCTCCTGCAAGATCTTAAAGATACTTGTTGCTGTGAACACTAGGCCTGCATTAAGTTCAATTCCTAATAAAAGTGCAGTCGCAAATGTGAGCGTTGATATCAGCAATGGCGTCGACCACATTACTATGACGTTCCCAGAGATTGAATACAAGAATTTGCTCACCCATCCAAACTCTGTCTCACGGAAAGCTTGGATTCTTTTATTGAAGTGTTCTTCCCAAGCCTGGAACTTGATAATCCGCATGTAGTTGAGCATTTCATTTGTTGCCTTCATTCTCAAGTCACGATTCCTCATCACATTGAATTGAAACCGGTTGTTCCTTCTGGTTCCAAATACTACAAAGATAAGAACACCAAGAAGTCCAAGCACTGACGTGACCATGGCGGCACCAAGGTAAGTGTATAAAAGCACCAAGGCAACAGTAACTTGCAAAGGAGTCAACCAAATAGAATGGAGCTGTAACATCATATCAGAGAGCTGTTGAGCATCAACAGCCATGTAATTCACAATCTGTCCAACCCCGTGAGCCTGACGAGCCGAGCCGGTTAACCTCAATCCCTTCTTGTATAAAGCAGTGATCAAAGTGCAGCGAATGAGCATCCCTAGTTTCTGAGTGTTGAAGTTAAACTGATGAGTGCTCAAAACTTCCACAAACTTAGCACAAAGCAGAGTCAATACAAGGTAATATCCTTCGTTTGGAGAGCTTCTTTTTCCGGCAGTATAATCAACAAAACTTTGGATTAGAAGTGGACCAACATACATAACGCACAGCCTCATGATTGCAAGGCATGCAGTAAAGGCCAGTTCCTTCCAAAAGCACCGTAGCAAAGTCGTTCGAACCGGGTGTGAACATTTTTCTTCCGGTTTAGGCCATTTCATTTCGAACAGCCTTGACATCCTCTCGGCCCTGTGTTCTGGTGACAGAAATGGAACATCCTCCATTTTAAGAGGAGCTTCATACCCTTTTTTCAAAATTGGATTCATCCAGATCCAAAACGCCTTTGAAACAACAGAAGCTGTAGCAAAGCCACTCACGTTGGATTTGTTTATAAGCTGTTCATACAACTTTTCTTCTTCTTCATCCATTGATTGTTCTGCCTCTCTGCTTACTGTTACTCCAGTTGAACCTTTAATGGCAACAAGTAAAAGAACAACTGATAATGGAAACGAAACCAGAGAAACTATATCATCCAACCTCAAAGTTTGATCCTGACTGTTTTCAACAGCTAACATACGAATGATCGCAGAAACTGTAAACAAGGAAACGATGATGAAATTTGCAACCCAATAAATCCGGAGGGTGAGAGGGTGGTTGACAGCCTCAAATCTCTTCTCGTGAATGATCAAAATTGCAATCACCGCATGAGTTATGGCTTCAACTAACCAAAAACCCCCATCGAACTTCTTCCATGGCTCCTGGCTACTTCTAGTAAATGCAAGAATGCAAATAATAGTGTAACAAAACGCCAGGACAACTGTTACAATCAAAGAGAGTTTGAACCACACGGTAGTCGTGGGACGGCTCCTGTTGACTCTAATCAGAGGCTTGTTGATGTCAGGGTTTTCATGGCTATTGCTTGATGAGAGTCTCGAATAGAGCTTGTAAAGCGCAAAGCAGAGGAGGGTGAACAAGAACAGGAGATCAACCGCAGAGAAAAGAGCTCTTTGAGGACAAGGAGACAGGAAAATAAACCTCAGCCATTGGAACACAACAGAAATGGATGTCTCCCCGGAAGAATCAATCACAGAGCTTGAACGTGAAACTGAAGTAATCCAAGCAGAAGAAGAAGAAGACATCCTTCCTTCAACTTGTTGAACGTACGTGAAGGAAAACCATACAAAAAAAATCACCCTTCAAAGCTCGATCCCCAACAACAACATCTCTGTAAAATAAAGATCAAGAAACAAAAAAGAATTGGAAAGAGTCCAAGATCAGGAAAAGTTAATGATGAGAAAGGAGAAAGTTTTCAAAAAAACTGTAAAAGGAACTTTAGGCAGAAATGGAAGCAAACAAGGAAACATCAAAATCAAACCCACATATATTTTGCTTCACTGGATCGACAACCGGAGTGGAGAGAAGTAGTTGAAGACTTTTGGCGTTCACAATCATTCCATCAAGCAATCAACTTTAACGTGAAACACGTAGGAACAGAAGGCAAAGGTTGGAAATAAGAGAGAGGGAGAGAGAATAGTTATATAAACTTATTTTCTTGTTATACAGATACTATTGGGGTCCTTTGTTTTTTAGGATCGATGACTCTAAAAGCTGCTTAAAATCACTGTAAGAAATCCGTGCTGAAAATAAGTAGCTTTTTCACAAAGTGCACTTCTAGCCAAGGAAGCAAAAGCCAGAAAAACTGCGTCACTATAAGAAACCTCTACGCTGAAAATAAGCAATTTTTTCCCAAGCCCACCCCTAGTTCCTAATTAGGACGCAAAAGCAAAAAAAGTTCTTATAAGCACCGCACCATTCAAACAAGGGGGGAGAGGCTATAAATACTTAAATGTATGGATACAGGATATATTTTTTTGATTGTTTGAGAGAAGAAAAAAAAAAAAAAAAAAACCTTTAAGGCCCACACGAAAGAAAGTATGAAAGTTCGAAGCGGTTATAGTCAACAAAAACAAAAGACTAAAATATTACTGCTACTATTGACTAAGAAAAAAAGTTCCATATTTGGACAAATAAAATAGATACTCCTATACGGATTCAATCATACAAAATTCTTAAGTGATCGTCTCGTGTTATTACTTTAGCCTTTTGCATTGCATAAAATATTTTTAAATTAATAACACGAAATCAGGAATCATAATAATAATAATGGGCAAGGAGAAAAAATGGAGGTAGGTAGCGAAAAGGAAAATATAAAAAAGTAGTAGTAGTATATATATTATTCATGGAAGAAAATTGAACAAATGAAAAGAAAAGAAAAGAAAAGGGACTTTTATATATTGAAAAGGTAAAGAAGCCAAATCAGATACTGTATCAGACCAAAATGAGTAAGAAAAACAGAAGAGCATACAAAACAAAGAAGAAGCAGAAACTGCAGAAGAATCAAACCTGGGAAATCCAAGCAAAGAAAAAGGCCGATGTGAAAGTTACGCTGCTTGTTGTTTCCAAAGGCTCAGGGAATTTGCACCCTCAGCTTGGGAACTAGGAACAAAAATATGAAACACCCAAAGCTACTACTAGTTTAGTTAAGCCCCAACCAAACCAACGTCCACAAGCAAGCCACGCCTTTCTCACAAGTTAAAATCTGTTCCACACGTTTCAAACGCGCGACCAATATATTCTGCCACCGCCACCAGAAACCAAGATAAGCAAACAAACTGCCTGGGCCTGTGATTATATATAGAATATTATTAAATTTAATTAAATGAAAAAAAAAATGAATGCAAGGATTTTGCTGTTTAAATCTGGGATTTGCTGTTTTATTTTTTTTTGCCAAATGGGATTTGCTGGTTGACCATTTAAATGCCACCTACTTCTAATGACCCCAAATTATTTTTTTATTATTATTTTTTTTTTAACAAAAAGTTTAGGAGTAGGGGTGGCTATCCATCTCCAAGGCCAGGACAAACCGCCAACCCATTTTTGGGATTTACAGACCCGACTTTCATCTGCGGGCTTTTCGGAATTTACAGATCACCTACCAAATAGGAGACTGTGATCAGCGGGATTCGAACCTAGGTAGGGTGCACGAAGAATCCGAACCTTAACCACTTGTGCCAACTCCCATTGACAAGGACCCCAAATTATTATTAACGTACGTTGTTTTATTTTATTTTACAATAATATCTGAAGAAAAAATAATCAATGTTGTTTCCATCAAAGAGCTACTTACTAATTTCATCTTGATTACATCTTATGTCATTTCTAAAATAAACATCTCGACACAAATTTAATTCGAAATTTAAATATTACTATATATTGATATAATAATATATATGCACAATGTGTCAATGTTATTGTCAGGATTCAAGACCTACACAAAAAAATATACTAACATAATAAGTCGGTTTTATATCTAAAAAAATCATCGATTTTTTCCATTAAAAGACGTGGAGATAGGCGAAGAAAAAATCACCAGCGAAGGGTGACAGGTGGGTAACATGCATCTACATCCAAAATATGTTATTGTCAGGAATTTTGTTTTTGTTAGCATTTGCTTTGCTTTAATATACGAGTGTATTTCAATTTTATTTTTTCTTCATGGTTGGGCTTCTAGATGCATTGTTGGTAGTAAACTGTCTATTCCCATTTGCAATTAAATTAGCGTGGGGTCACGTTCCAATTGGATAGTGCCATCCCTACTTAACCAAACAAAACAATTGCGCAAAAGGCAAAATGGATTGGTTTTTTTGTCGTGTTTAGTGGATCGATTTACTTGTCGTTTGGCCGGTGGATCGGTGTACCGGTCAAATGGAACCTTAAGTGTAATTTCCGTTTTAATCGCTGCTCTAATAATCTCATCTGTACAATACCTAATCTAATCTTTATAGTATAATCTCATCTGTACAGTTGCTAAACAGTGTCAATTGCACCATTACCGTATCGCTCTACTAAACGGAACCTTTATCGTTAAGGTTACAGGCTTAGTGGCTTACAGCGCGTGTTGGACAGCCGATTTTATTTTCTTTTTTTTGGGACAGGCGATTTTACTTGAAAGAACGTCATGGCCACGAAATTTAAGTAGAAGAAAACAAATTGCATTGTCCCAATACTAGTAATACATTGATTAGTAACAAGCCACCTTTCATTATTGGTACTGAAAATGAAACCAACCCCCATACGTAGATTTAGATGTACTAAAGATTCCTTCAAAAACATGTACTAAAGATTTTTTATTATCAATAAATACAAAGTTTAATGATACATAAAATGGAATTTTTCTGTCTTAGAAACACAAGAAGATAAGTCTAAACTCTAAACACTAAAAACTTAATGTCTTTTATTGCCAAAAAAAAAAACTTAATGTCTTTTTACTACTACTATATATTTTTGTTTTAAAGAAAATATATGTACTACTATATTTCATGGTATATGTATGTGTATCGATGTATGGGAAAGATGAAAGAGATCGGTCACGCATCTATTTCGGAGTAAATGTTTGCAGAGTCCCGACTCTGAACATCTTGTCCTTTTGTCATCATGATTATTCAAGAAAAATTTGAGATGAAACAAGAATTATGTTGGACTAGAACAAAGAAGAAGCATGATACTGTATAGAAATGATTAGATAGATCAATTTTATCGTGTCACCCGTAGTCTTGATAAAATAAATTGTGATAACTCAAAATTATTCATAAAATTCATACATAAATTTAGCATCAGTTTTAGATTAAGTTTCACCGGATGTTGATGAGATTTACAGGGTAAATCTTTGAATTTAAGACATTGATTTGATAAGATTTTGGTAATTGTAGGAAAAAATATGAATTGTCACCAATTTATTAATCGAAACCATGAATGACATGGTGAAACAGTCCATCTAATAATTTCTCACTTACTCAAATTATTAGATGGACCCAGTCTCACAACGTGATTCATGGCCTTGAATAATAAAATTGTGACAATTCAAAATTATTCCTAAAATGTAGACACAAATTTAGCATCATATTTAACTCTAAGGGGGCGTTTGGTTAGGATCACCCCCCAGATCACTAGTGATCTAAGATCACCAGTGATGTAAGATCACCGGTGATCAAAGATTACATGGGTTTATGGTGGTAATCCAGATCACCCTTAGAGGGGTGATCAGGGGGTAATCCGGATTACCACATCAAACCAAAAAGTGTAACCAAACGGGGTAATCTGAGATCACCTGCCAAGATCACCACAGGTGATCAAAGATCACCCCCAACCAAACGCCCTCTAAGTTTCACTAAATGAGATTTACAAAGTGAGTCCCTAAATGTAGGACATTAGTTTGGCATAGTTTTGATAATTATGGAAAAAATCTGAATTGTCATGAATTTATTGTTCAGAATCATGGATAACATGATAGAACCAGTCTATATATATATATATATGCGAGACAATTAATTATATATGCAGTATGCTTACTGCTTAGGATCTTTTTCTTTCTTTCGCAACTAGAAAAGTTGATAATTAGTGGTGGAAATCACTTTCTTTTTAAGAGTTATAATGATCAGCATAAAAATCTTCAAAAAGACAAAATACCAGGAAACTGAATGCTTACTAATGGTTAGAAATATAATAGGTAAAATTTTAAATAAGGGCAGTCTATTGAGAATTATTATCTCTAAGTACCATGATAAATTATCTCCTTCCTAAATTTAATTCTAATAGAAAAAAGAAACAGGCTATGATTCTAGCTTTTTTCTTAATTTGTGAATCTCAACTAAAAGAGATTAAAATAGATTCAATTTTAAATAATGTTAGCACCTAGCCGGATCCAACAATATAATGTAATCCCATGACCACAAATCCAATAGTCGTGCACCTTTTTCTTTCTCTTTTTTTCTTTCTTTCTGGTTTTGCTTCATTCATCGAAGATAGGGATGTCAACGGGGCGGGTTTTAGGCGGGTACTATATTCCCCGAATCCGTCCCCGACTTGAAAACCTTATCCTCGTCTCCGGTGGGGAATGAAATAAAGTCCCCGTCCCCGTCCCCGTGGGGATCCGACGGGTACAGGGAATCCCCGTTACTTGAATATTACAATTAATTTTTTAAGCAAAATATAGTTCATAAAAAGTTTAGTACAAAACATTACATAGATTAATACAAGTTTACAACACCACAATTACAAGTTTTCAACAATCAACACCACAATTACAAGCTTTCAACACCGTACAAGGTATAACTTAGGTATAACTTAAATGAATAAACATTATATCAAATCCATCATCCAAATAAAATTCATGAAATAATTATCATCTTGCACTTCTTAGATTTCTTAGACTATAAACCCAATAAAATGTATATATATATACATATATATTATATTTCGGGGACGAGTTCGGGACGGGGGGACCATTCCCCATACCCGTGCCCATCCCCGACGAGGAATGAAAAACAATCCCCATCCCCGAACCCGTTCCCCAAAAATACTCTCCAAATCCGTCCCCGTCATGGCGGGGAATCGGGTTCCCCATCGGATTCGGGCCCCATTGACATCCCTAATGGAAGGAGATTTCTTCTTTCTTCTTTTTTTTTTCCCCCTGCTTTTGCTTTACTCATCGAATGATATTTCTTCTTTCTTTCTTTCTTTTTTTTCATGATTTTTGCTTTACTCATGGAAGGAGATTTCCATACCAGAGGAATTAAACTTGATCAGCGTAATTAAAGGACTATTCTTAGGTTTTACCCTTTATTTAAAATAGGGTCAAAAAAATAAATACAATTTCCTTTTTATTAATTTTTATAAGATTGTATTTACTAACTAGTAAGTATTTATTTTCATAATAGCAAAGTAATTAATATTTCTGGTAGAGAACTTTTTTGAAATTTTCCCTATATAATATATAACTTAATGTAACTATTCTTTTAAAGTTTGAAGTTAAAAGATCAAAATGTGTTACAAACTTACAATTGGTTGCACCACATTCACTCAAGAAACAAATTGTCAGGATATTTCAGTATTTTCATGTTCGATTTTTTATTATTTGGATTGATGATTGAGGGCGTTTTGGGAATTTTGTGATTAAGTTATTATTGATTGGTCCTATTCTCCATAAACTAATTTATTTTATTATTTATCTAATGATCCTTATAGTTTTTTCCTTTATGCTATTTAATCCTTTACAATTATGGATTTAACGACTTAACGTGTCGGCTTTTATTTTTGTATTTTTTTTGTTTTATTTATGTGATTAAGATGATTCAAGTGTCTATTAAAAGGTAATTTCATTATCTACAACTTTCATGAAGAACTCAGGATCTAATTTTAATGTTTTGATTCTAAAAAATGCTTCCGAAATTTTGTGGTTTTGATTGTTGGGTTATTTAATATCGTATAATTTTCGGTTCACTCGTCCGATTGAAGTTGTTCAAGTGTCGGTTAAAAAGTTATTGTGTGATCTACGACTTTCATAAATGGCCCGAAAGTTGAATTTGATTGACGGGTTTTATTAAGGGTTCAAGAGGGAATTTTTATGTTTCGTCTCTATAAACTAATCATTTTTTCCTGTATTATTTATCTAATAATTCTCATACTTTTATGTTGTATGCTATTGAATCCTTTACGATTTCCATCTTAATCGATTTAACGCTTCAGCTTTATTTTTGTATTTTATTTTATTTTATTTGTCCGGTTAAGGTGATTCATGATTTACAACTTTCATTAAGGACTCAGAGTCAATTTTTATGTTTCAACTAGAAAAATGCTTCCAAAATTTTGTGGTACTTTTGATCGACGGTCTTTTAGTATCGTATAATTTTCAATCCAGATGTTCGATTAGAGTCATTCAAGTGTCGATTTAAAGGTTGTTCCGTGATCTACGACTTTCATGAAGGATTCGAAAGCTAATTTTTATATTTTATAGGTGGTTTCGTTTAATGGTTTATTTAATATCATATAATTTCGATTTGGATTATTCAATGATTTACGACTTTCATGAAGGACTCAAAAACTAATTTCTATGAAGTCTGGTTAATGTCCGATTAAGTTAGTCAAAGTATAAGTTAAATAGTTATTCCATAATGTACGACTTTTATGAAGAATCCGAAAACTAAATTTTTATTTTAACTAAATTTATAGATTAGATAATTGAAACAGAAGGACTAATCAAAAGTACCCAAATAATGTGCAGACAAATAGAAAAAAAATATCAAAAGGATTAGGTTCCATTGGGGCTAAAAAAGCCAAATAGAAAAAAAAAAATTTAAAGGAAATCAACTTGGTGATGAACCCATGCAGCAAAAGCTATGCCGAACAAATTATCCAAAAAAAAAAGCTAAACCGAACAACACAGCTGTGTTGAAAGTGAAATCTATGGATTATGAAGTAAATGCCATTAATTTATACCATATTAATTATAGTCCTCTTCCATTAATAGTACCCTTTTTCGGGAATTAATTTCCCATTTTAAACGATGCTACAAAAATTCTTGCACGTGGTTTGTGGTATGAAACAAAAGTAAGTGTAGAAAATCCTAAATGCGAAACTACCGAGAATTAGTGAAAGAGAAATTGTTTGAACAAAAAAGAAAAAAAGTGAGAGAAATTAATGATCACTTGTTTCTTCAAGGCAATTAATACGTAACAGCCTATCTCGACTCACACTACTTGTCTTGTTTTCCAAGTTCACCTAATGCGACTATTTTATCCCTCCGATTTATATTCCATTTATTATCAGCTTATCTCTTTGTAGACTAATATTAGTAAATTTTGAGAAATTATTATATAGAAATTGGCATATCACATCATCCACGAATTCTATAATCAGATGATACACATAAAAATTAGGAAAATTATTCAATATATTGTGGGTGGAGTTTAGCAGATTGTATATATGGGTCTAGAAGGGTGACATGTGTCCTCCAAATACCAGATTGAATTTTTTCTTTTATACAAAGATTGAAATATTTAAAATTTAATTAATTCAAAAAATGACACGTGTCAACTCTTCATCTTATTTTTAGAATTCAAATTTTACACTGACAATATATTAAATAATTACCCTAAAAATTATAATTACAATCAGCCAAATATATAATAATATCACTTTAGGAACTTAATTTTTAAATTCTAGCACTTGTGTGTGTAAAAGTTGGAGTTAAACTAGTTTGCGAGTAAGTAGTACGTACTTGAATTAAATTTTACGGGAATATTCTTATATGACAGAATATATATTATTGATGAGATTTATATAAAATAATAAAAAGATATCTGATAAGATGATGATTGAAAAGATATCTGATAAGATGATGATCTTATATATTTAATAATTTCTTCAATAAATTTCTTGTAAATAAAAAAATTATTCAGATAATTTTTACATTTTAATACTTGATACATCATGTAATACTATACAATTATTAAATTTTGCACATGAATATTTAATTTAACGGTGAGGTACATGTTTCCTATACCATGAAGTCTAGGTTCAATTTCATCCAAAAAAAAAAAAGTCTAAGGTTCAAATCCATATCCCATTCGTGTGAGTTTTGTGTAACTTTATAAGTATATGTTGTGTTTGGTTTATTAATAATTTGTTTGATTGATAATTTTTCATTAGATATTTAGATATATAAGAAATTATTTGATTGTAATGAAATTTAATGTTGTATTTTCAAAAAAATTATTAAAATTTTTATAAAAAATACTACAATGATCGAAATTTTATCACAACAAAATTATCCATACAGAATATATGACAAAAGAACTTATTCCAAGAAAATGTAGAGATGCAATGATGGTGAAGAAAAATTGGTAATAAATCAACATTCAAAACAACAAATCAACAATAAATTAATACGGTAAAGAAAAAAACAATAAATAAAAGCGGTCGACCTGGTAGGGGTAGCCGGCAGGTCCATGGCTGTCAAACATATAGACATTAATTATATATTGTCTTGTCTTAATTTCTAACAAGTTTACCAGTTTCAAGGAAAAGCGAAAAGGAATTTGAGGCTTTGATCTAGTGGTCAAAGTTCAAACCCTTACCCTCACTTCCCCTTACCCAGTTACCCCCTTTAATGAAAAAAAAAAACCAAAAGGTGTAGACTTCGGTGCTCCCGTTGTGATGTTCACACTTTTCAATGTGATGCTCCCATTCAATTCTGACCATTGGATGCAATATTTATTTTCCTGACCGTCGGATACTAAAAGGTTTAATCTGTTAAATCGGTTTTAAAAACCTTTTGGAATGAATTCGTATGTGGTAGTCTGCGTGATAGATTTTTACACCTTTTTTATTCCAACCGTTGATATCAACTACTTTTTTTACTTGATTTATTATTATTTTTCCCATTAGTGTATTGAAAAAAAAAAGGAAAATAAATCAGAAAAAAAAACAAAAAAAGGAAAAATCGAAATCAGAATTTCAAAACCAATTTCCTTTTTCTCTTTTTCGAACCCTAAAAAAGGTGTAAAAATCAAGTAAAAAAAAGTAGTTGATATCAACGGTTGGAATAAAAAAGGTGTAAAAATTTATCACGAGGACTACCACATATGAATTCATTCCAAAAGGTTTTTAAAACCGGTTTAGCAGGTTAAACCTTTTAGTATCCGACAGTCAGGAAAATAGATGTTGCATCCAATGATCAGAATTAAATGGGAGCATCACATTGAAAAGTGGGAGCATCACAACGGAAGCACGAAGTCTACACCAAAACAAAAACAAGATTATTATTTTTTTTCGCTAAGTCTATCTATCTGATATGAACTCTTACAAGTTACAAGACAGATCTATGAGACTAGGAGTAATTTGGCACGAAAAATAACAAAATTATACTCCTACTACTATTTTTTTACTTGAAGGAATTCGTCACTCGTGACATCAATTTTTAGACCAAACTGTGGAATTTGTCACATAGCAGAGATTTAATTTGACAAGAAAATATATATATATATATATATATATATATATATACACACATCAAGGCCTTAGCAATTTATTTGGAGGCCAAGTTTGAGAATTTTTATAACCCACAAAAAAAAAAAAGAGAGAAAAGAAAAGAAACCATATCTTCTAGAAATTGTCCCCATGGCCATGTAGTTTTCTTTGCTGAGAGTCACAAACTGAGCCATCAACCCTACAATTATGGAGTATTTATCAATTGAACAAAAAAGTTGACTTGTTTTCCTTTGTTTCTATTTCATCCATTGTTTTCAAAACCGGATCGGATCGATCGATCGGATCGGTTTAACTGGGAACTGCCGATATGTTCGGTCCTTAAAGGAGTGGGAACCGCGGTTAATTAATATGGTCAACAACCGGGTAAAAACGGTTGGATCGGCGGTTGAACCGGGTTTTGACCGGATAAAACCGGTTTGATAGTTAAAGAAAATTTGAAATTTTTTTTGAAGGTGGTGAGTTTTGAACCCACAACCTTGTGGGTAACAAAAAACCACTTGAACCACTGCACCAAAAGCTTTTATGTGATATATATATACCTTATATAATATTTAAAAAGTAAAATGCCAACAATTTCGTAAAATATACTTATCAAACCAGATCGGCGGTTGAACCGGTTAGACCGATCAAACCATCGATCGGAACCATCACCGGTTCTAGTGCCGGCCCGGTTTTAAAAACAATGATTTCATCCCAGTTTCTTTATATTTTTTTTTGGGTAGGATCAGTTTCATTATCATATTACTTATAAATATATATTATATTATATTACTCCCTCCGTCCCTTATTAGATGTCCTTTTTAACCGTTTCACATTAATTAAGAAAAACAATTTTTTTACTAATTCCTACACAAATTTAGTAGTTTCTTCCATTTTTAGCCATTCTCTTTCTATCAATTAAGAGTTCTTATAATTACTTTTTCCAAGATACTAAATGGTGATTAACTTATTTGATGAGTTTGCATTAAGATAGTGGAGAAAGTGATGCATTGATTAGGGATATATAAATAAAATTCACCTTTAATAGTCAAAAGTGGACATGTAAATAGGGATAACAAATCCTTTTAGAAATGGACATATATCAAGGGACGAAGGAAATATATGTCTATATATCTATATCTATATACTAGTAATATTAATATTATACTATTATTATTATTATTATTATAATATACTACTCCATTTAATTAAATGGAGTATTATTTTTTTAATTAATTTTGGGCCTTAGCTAATTAACTCCATTTATTTGGGTACAAATATATGTGGCCCTTATGTAACACGTGAATGTAGCTTTCGATAGGACATAAAGTCATTAAATAGCTATAGCCTAGCTTGATAGAGACAACAATCGTCTATATATCAAATTGGAATTGTTGAACCCATTGATAATCTACTCTCAAAAGATTAATTATCCATTATCTTATCGTATCAACAAAAATAAACGAACCATATCTTTCTTTCCCCAAAAGTATATATTAAATCATCATTTAAAGGATAATTGGCATAACACTGTCATTGCAAAAGAGTCACAAAGAGTCAAAACAACACAATCATTTCAAACTATACGTCTATACCATTAAAGAAAAATACTTACCAAAGAGAGAATGTTGAGAATAATAAACATAAACTGTCTGTAGTAGTAGCTAGGGTTACCCATGTGCGCAACATCTAAATTCAAAATTCAACTTTTCTAAATTTCAATAACTTTTCCACATTTCAAATTAGCCGAAGTTACATTCAAAAGGAAAAAAGACATTTGGGACATCATGTAGAAAACAAAAAATTTGTCTATTTGTACAATGTACACTTAATAAAAATTCATCAACCACAAGAAAAGGATTGTTGATCCTATGCTTTTAATTTTGGAGGTTATCAAAATTCATTGTGTGGTTACTAAAATTTTATAGTGGGGTTCTCAAAATTTTATGGTGAGGTTACTAAAATTTCATAGGTAGGATATTAAGATTTTATAGTGTAGTTATCACAATTTCATGGGATGTTATCAAAATTTCATAAGGAGGTTATTAAAATAAAATTTCATAAGGATGTTATCAAAATTCCATATGAAGGTTATCAAATTTTCATAAGGAGGTTATTGAAATTAATGGGAAGGTTATCAAAATTTCACAGGGAGGTTACTAAAATTTCATACTCTGGTTATCTAAATTTCATAGGGCGATTATGGAAATTTTATATGGAGGTTATCAAAATTTCATAGAAAGATGATCAAAATTTCATAGTGTGTTTATAAAAATTACATAGTGAGATATAATGAGCTTATCAAAATTTCAAGTGTCGTTACCAAAATTTCATAGTGTAATAATCACAATTTCACAGAGGTTAACAAAATTTAATGGGGAGGTTATCGAAATTTTAGAGGGATATTATCAAAATTTTATAGTGTGGTTATCAAAATTTTATAATGTGGTATTTCAGAGGGAGAGGTTATCAAATTTTCATTGTGTGGTAATTAAAATTTCATAATGAGTTTATCACAATTTATAGTGAGATTAACAAAATTTGATTGTGTGGTTCTCAAAATTTTATAGGGAGATTAACAAAATGTAAGTTATCGTAATTTTATGGTGTAGTTAATTATCAAAATTTCATTGGGGGTTATCAAAATTTAATAGTGTTGTTATCAAAATTTCATAGGAGTTTAACAAAATTTTATAAGAAGGTTATAAAAAAATTATAGGGATGTTATCAAAATTTCATAAGATGGTTATCAAAATTTTATAGGGAAGTTTATAAAATTTTCATAGTGACGTATCACAATTTCATCGTATGGTTATCAAAATTTCATAATGTGATTACCAATATTTTACTGGAAGGTTATCAAAATTTCATAATGTCCGCTTACCAACATTTCATTGCGATGTTATCGAAATTTTATAGGGTGATTATCAAAATTTCATTAGGTGGTTATTAAAATTTTTATAGGGAGTGTAACAAAATTTTATAGGGAAATTAACAAAATTTCATATGAAGGTCCTTGAAATTCTATAGGATCGCATAAAAACTTTATAGTGTAATTATCAAAATTTTATAGTGATTATCAAATTTTATAAAAATATTTAATATAAACAAATTGGTTCACGTGCAACGCGCGTGAAAACTAAAACTAGTATATTATATATGTATATATATATATTTGGTTAAAATATATATATATATCTTTTTAGATTAGATATATTGATAAAATGTGACGTATTTTAAAAATATATATAGTTACCTAATCGAGATTTGTGTTGGTACATAATTTTTTTGCTATATAAGTGTGTTGGTACATAATGAATCATATTATATAAAAACTAAACGTATTGTATTAATCATGCACCACACTTATCATACGAATAGTATTTTATGGAATACTTAAACAGAAGTGGTTACATTGATAATTTTTCTTTCTTTTTCGTTATATATTACGGTCTTATATAACATTAAACAAGGTTTGTTACAAATTTATTATCATTCTAAAATGTTAAATTTAAATGCTAATAATTAGTTTTTTTTTCTTTTTTTTTCGGAAAAACAAAAGTTTCTTAGTGAACATCATTGACCATATGAGCTCTTAATCCCTCTCTCTATCTTAAACCCCGAGAGACACAATTGCGGTTAGTAATAATAGTGATAATTAGTTTTTGTTATAGTGTACTTTCATCCTTGTTTTTCTTTTTTTTTCTACCCATATTCATGAGGAATGGGGTGCCCTCTTCTGGGAATCCTTGTTTTTCTTTAATGAAGCATAAGAAAATCTTCAAGGAATCCTTTATTTTCTTTAATTGGAAATGATGTTGATAAGTAATTAATGCCGACAATTTTTCGGTTGATGCTAACTTCAATGTGATTCCATCCTGCTACTACTTCAAACAATTTTAACGATTAAATTAATCTATTTGGTACTATTATTAATACTTTGTTTTTTGGCCAGATATTATTAATACTTAATTAAAACTAGTATCATATCAGAAGAATGCGTCATCTGAGATTTGGTCCAACTCTTTCATTCAAATAAACAATTCTTTATTTTATGTAATTGCTTATTGTTATTAACTTATTATTATTACTATTTATAAGTACATGTTAAAGATTTTAGAATATTAATGGTGAAAGGCATTTGTACTTTACAGCCATATTTAGACAATTCGAGAAAGGTGATTTTTTTTTGGGGGCACAAAGAAAGCAAATTCGAAAAAGGTGATTTAAAAAAGAAAATTTGATGTAGTGGAATCAATGATTACAAATTTTCTTAAGTTTGTACTATAATGTAATACAGTAGTTTTTTTTTTAATGAAAAAAATACAGTAATAGTTGATGACATGGCTGAATGAGCTCGTACCGTAACAATATGATTCAATTCAACTTTAATTCAGGTAAAATTAAAGCTGTTTGTACGTACAATGTCAAATATATATAGCTAGGCTCAATTCATTTTGAAATCAATTTAAATAAATGTTAAACAAATATAGAAGGGATCTCTAGATCTCCTTACAGCATCACGACAATTGCTATAAATTTGCTTAATTATTATTAAAATAAACCTTAATTTTAATCAATCTATTTGTTTGGTTCTATATGAACTAGGAGTCTAGGACCATGCCAAATGGGTCGACCAGTAACATGTGGTTTTAGCCTTTTTAGCCCATGATTCGATTGTGATCACATTATTAATTAAAAGCGTCGATTTCATATATTTCTTTAAGTGCTTTATATATATATCAGATTAATTTAATGTTTGATTCCATGGCAATAAAAAAATGCCAATTGTCATCTAATCATTTTGCCCCCCCGAAAGATTATTTTAAGTTTTAATCATATGGTTTGTTAGTGGTAGTGATCCAAATCCCAAACTCCAAACCAAACCAGCTAATTATTTGATACTTTTTTTTTTTGGATCCGATATTATTTGATACTTACTGGTAACTACTAACCAAGGCATGCATATAATATGGTAGGGCCGCCGGAGCTAGCAATTATCATTTTCATTTTAATTTTGAACTATCCAATCAAGACTAGCAATATTTCCTAAAGTGACAGCTCGCTTAATGGCACATACATATATGGGCCTCCCTCCCGGCAATTGATTGAAGTCTGTCTACTTCTTTCCATGCTTTACCCATTTCCGGCAAAAATGGTAACTTCTGCGTTCTCACCCCACCAATGACCCAACCTTTTGCCAAAACCAACGAATATAGCTCATTTCATCACAATATTACTGTTCTAAACCTAACAATGGTTCTTTTTTTGGTCAAAGCATATAAATATATACAATTTTGGATGCATGCATTGTCCTATTATTGGAAAATGGGTTTTAGACTTGCAGTAGTATTTGGAATATTTGGATGGCCTTTTAGCTGTATATTGACGATGGTGGTCGTGGACTGGTGGTCTAATTAATTAGACTCGCAGAAGTTGTGCATGTTACGGCCTGACAGGTGACTGCTGAGCAGCTCCGGGTCCGGGACCGTGGTCCTTGGCCAAAGGCGCGCAATTATAAATTGTGGGAATCGATATCGTCCTTGCCTGGGCTGGGGTATGGGGGCTGTCTCAAATCTTATTGCATTTTGGTGCCTTTGGGCTTTGGTCATTTATGCAAAAGCATAATAAATACTCATCTTTCTGCAACCTGCTTTAATAAATAAGGTCTCTAACAGTGAAAAGGGACTTGACTTATGATAAATTAAATTCTTACCTACCGCTTCTAATAATTTCGCACTTGCCAAGCCACTAGCGCTAACTACCACTTCTCACGAGCTCTGGTTTTAGCAATTTAAGTTTGGGTTTAAATTTAAAGCCCAATATCTCTCACATTTTGGACTTCAATTTACAAAATGGACATTCAATTCAAGCCCCAAGCCAAGTGTTTTGGGTTCACTTTTAGTAGGTGATCGATGGGCCGGATATTGGGCTATAAACAGATGATGATTTTGAATCGTCCGATCAGGATCACATTTCCTTCAAATATCAAGAAATCTAACGGTGGTGGTTCGACTAATAATGATATGTACAACTTTCTACTCAATGGGCATTTATCTCAAAATAAAATATCTACAAAGGAAAGTACTAGAAGGGGGAGCCCTTTGCCCTTAGCTAGCTTTACGCCTTTACCTTTAACCCACGATATAAACCCCAAAGGGCAAAAGCTGTCCTGTTGTAATTTTGGTACTTTGCTTATATTGTTTTCTCTAGGGTTTTACATTTTGTACTTGGGGTTTCTCTCTTCTAGACATTCTTTCAACCATGAGGTATGCATATAACAGACCTTCTGATTTCGAATCTTTTGTCTCCCTTCCTTCTTATCTGATTTGATTGGTATTACGCTTTTGCCACTTTCGCCCTTTGTTCTTTGTCTGTTTCAACATGTGTTTTTTTGATCTGTTCTTCCTGTAATCACTGTGAAGTAATATGATATGACTGCTTTTTTCCTTTTCTTTCTTCACTTCTCTGTCTTATTTAATTTGATTGGTAACTTAGGAAAACAAGGGGAAAAAATTGGAACTTGATGGGTGTTTTGTGCATTTTTGGTACTATATTAATGTTTCTAAGTCATTAATTAGGGTAGTTAACTTTACTAAGCTGTGAAGCCTGTTTGGGATTGTTAATTTTTTGTTGTTATGTTCATTAAACCTCTTGTGATTTACTAAGCTTCTGCTTGATTTTGTTGTTTTACTTGTATAGTCGTCATCCCGAGGTGAAGTGGGCTCAAAGAACCGACAAGGTTTTCATTACGGTGCTATTACCCGATTCTAAGAATGCAAAGGTCAATCTCGACCCAGAGGGAGTTTTTACATTCTCGGCAAATGCTGGCGCTGACAATAATCTGTATGAGTTGAAGTTGGATCTTCATGACAAGGTCAATGTGGAGGTAAGCTGTTCTAGTAATAATCGAGTTCAACAGAACTTTTGCCTCTCTATTTTAAACGAATGTATGCTTGTCTATGGTTTCAATGATGATGATGATGATAGATAGATAGTGTTATGATTATTGATTGTCATGAAATGAATTGTGAATACTAGCTAGCTAGTCACTAGTCACTAGTCACTAACCCCCAATGTGATATTTCAGGAACTGACTCTAGTTTTTCCAACTTAATTTGAGGTTGTGTACTTCCTATTGGATTATATATTAGGTTCCAACAACTATTAAAGTTTTTACACTCTGTACACAAAGCCAAAGGTGCTGGTTCTAATTTCTATACAGTTCTCATTGATGCCTATTATTGATAAGTTGTGTTTGGCTACCGTAAACTACCCTTGACTTTATGATAGTGTGATGGGATGAACATACCTCTGTTGTAGCACTGGTTAATTCTGATGTTGATTTCCTAAGCAAATATCTTCTGGATAATTTTTTGTTCTTATGGTATCTTTGTTGATTGTTGTTCTCCTTTTTGGTAAAACAGGAGAGCAAAATTAATTATGGAGTAAGGAGCATATTCTGCATCTTGGAGAAGGCTGAGAAAGTGTGGTGGAAAAAATTATTGCGTGGGGATGTCAAGCCCCCGCATTATGTCAAAGTGGATTGGGACAAATGGGTAGATGAAGATGAAGAGAGTGGTAAGTATTGTGATTACTGATGTTTCTCTGTTTTGATTGAATTGATCTAAAGGCTGATACATGTTAAACTGATCATATTTTAAATTTCACTTTGCTTTTTATTAGGTACTGGTGACCTTGACTTGGGAGGAATGGACTTCTCGGTGTGTATATTTAATAGCTTTTTTCTTTTTAATCTTTCAACCTTTTAAGGTTTCCTTTCTGACCTTAATAATTGTGGTCTTATGCAGAATTTTGCGAATATGGGAGGCATGGGTGGCATGGGCGGCATGGGCATGGGTGGCATGGACATGGGTGGCATGGGCATGGGTGGCATGGGCATGGGGGCATGGACATGGGGGCATGGGCATGGGCGGCATGGGCATGGGCGGCATGGGCATGGGTGGCATGGGCATGGGTGGCATGGGCATGGGTGGCATGGGCATGGGTGATGGTGGCTTGGGTGAATTTGAAGACAGTGATGACGAAGGTAAGAATGCTCTTTTGTAATGAATTCTGAATGAAATGTTGCCTGTGATTACCTTTCTCTCTTTTGGTTCATTGGTTTGGTTGCTGTTTGATTTAAAATCGAAATTGGCAAAATTGATTGAAAATCAATGATTTTTATCCATTGTTGTAGGGCAAGAAGTGACGAAGCCGGATGCCAACAAGGCTGAAGGAGATGCAAAGCCGGAGCAAGCTGCTGGGACTTCAGAGAAATAAGAAGCGGAAGCTGCTCCAAGCACATAAATATCATGTTAGCTGAAGATACAAATTTCTGTTAACAAAAAGTTGTGGGTTATATTTTTTGGTCTCTATAATGGGATCAAAGCGTGCTGTTTTCCTAACTGCGTGAGATTAAAATTTGCGTGATCCGGCAAAGATATATGTTATCTGTCACATGGACAGACGAAGACAATCATCTCTTTTAACTTGAATTAGGATTTTGTACTTGTACTTTTAAAATCATTTGTTGGATTACGAAAATTTAGAAATTATAAATCTGGATTTTCTTGGGTTTATTTTTCTTGTTGTCATTTATTTAAGTTTTTTTACATTAGCTGCTGCTCCTCCCTCAAGGCTTTGGACTGGTACATCTCATCAAGCAATTTTGGTATGGAAGGAACAAATCACGTTGTTAATGACATAATTACATGCTAGTTTAAATTATGGGAACATAATATATATATAGATGTAATTTTGATCTTTATGACTAATCCAACATTTTATATACAGTTGATCAATTTCCTCTTTACATCAGCAAATTAATTGAAAACCGATCAATACTACCATGGCTCGGGGTGCTGTTTCGTTCAATACTACCATGGCTTGGGGTGCTATTTCGTTGAAACCGGTACCAACGCCATGGTTCACTAATTCTGAACATGGATGGTCCAAGGAGGGTTATTGATGGCCATGCAACGCCATGGTTCACTAATTCTGAACATGGATGGTTCAAGGAGGGCTATTGATGGCCATGCAACGGCAGGAGGGCATGTCAAAGATAGTGATGGTAATTTTTTTTTTGATACCATAGTGATGGTAATTGAATTAAAGGGTTTATGTTGAATATTGGCGTCACATACAGTCTGAGTATGGAATTGTGGGGTAAAATCTTTGAGTGTTGTTTCTTTAGTGGTGGAATTGGATGCGGCTGTAGTAATTCAGTTTCTCAAAGATCAGTTAGTTTCTTCTCACTCTTGTTAGTTGTTACACCTTAATTCGTGATTGTTATGAGATCATGCAGGGATGTTGGATTGCTGAAATTCGGCACATTTATAGGGAGGGAATGGATGCGTGGATCTGTAATTCGTGATTGTTATGAGATCATACATGGAGGTTGGATTGCTGAAATTCGGCACATTTATAGGGAGGAAATAGATGCGTGGATCTTTTGGCAACTTTGGCCAATGATAACCCCTCCGGTGTACGATGGCTTGATGAACCTCCAACACAACTCTTGCCTTTTTTGGAAGATAATAGGCTTGGGGAGGGAGTTTTGAGGCGTTAAAAAAAAAGGTTAATAGTGGCAAATTTACAGTGGTAAATATAGTAATTTTGGGAGAGAGTTAAAGCTAAATTATTGCGAGTTAAAATTAAATTAACACTGGCTTTGGTGCATTTAAACAATGGAAAAGAGAAAATGAGGTGGCAAAAAATGATTGGTTGTTACAAGTCAGTTTAGGTGAAGCTGACCGTTTGTAATTGGACCTTCTAAAAGACTAAAACCCTGGAAATTCGTTAGTGTCTGTGCGGCGCGCTTAGGCTATGCCTACTTTCAATTGCAGAAACACAAAGCGAAGACAGAAAAGGGAGATGGAGGAAGCTTCGGAGATGGAAGTAGAAGATCAGCAACAACCTGTTCAGAATAACCAAACCTCAGCTAAGAGATTCGGTCTCAAAAACTCTATCCAGACCAACTTTGGCGATGACTACGTTTTCCAAATTGTCCCCAAGTAGGCTTCTTTCTCTCGTTAAAACCACTTCTAATTATTGAAAGATGAATAAATTTTTGAAATTTTGTGGCTGAAAGTTGAAGGTGATAGTAATTTTTGGTGGGTTTTTTCTTATTCCTTTTTTCTGTGTAATTTGAAAAAAAAAAGGGATGATTGGGCTTCCATGGCGGTGTCATTGTCAACTAATGCGGTGAAGCTTTACTCGCCGACGACGGGTCAATACTTGGGTGAGTGTAAGGGACACTCTTCTACCATCAATCAAATCTCCTTCTCTGGCCCTTCTACTCCCCATGTTTTGCACTCTTGCTCCTCTGATGGAACCGTCAGGGCCTGGGATACTAGAACTTTTCACCAGGTAGTTCATGAAAGACCAGCCTGTAACTTTTCTTTTTTAAATTATATTCAAATTTTAGAATGGGTTTCTTTTTAGTGTTTGTGTGAATTTATTTGAGGATTTTCTTGTAGGTTTCATGTATAACTGCTGGTTCTTCTCAAGAGGTCTTTAGCTTCTCCTTTGGAGGTTCAGATGATAATCTTTTGGCTGCAGGATGTCAATCCCAGGTTTGTTTATCTGTCTTCCTGCATTGCTATAGTCGATATGCTTACAACTTATTATGCTCATCCTTTGTGTGAAAGGTAGTTGGGCGTAATTGTTTCTAATAATGTCTCAATTCTTAATGATGATTGCTTTGCATGTTGGTCATTTCAACAAAGATATTTTTCTGGGATTGGAGGAACAAGAAGCAAGTTGCATGCTTGGAGGAATCCCACATGGAGGATGTCACTCAGGTTAGTCTCTGGTCCTTGTCATTGTGTCTGTAAAATTTGTGGTCAATGAGTTTCAATCATTCTCATCACATCCCAGTTTTTGTAGCTAAATCTATTGCATTGCATAGCATATTTATATTCCATGTGCTTGGCTTACTGAAGTTTTATGTAGATTAAACTACTTTATTGGTTGAATCATGTAGCCTATTGTCACTGGTGTTCTGATTGTTGACAGGTTCAATTCATCCCAGGCCATCAAAACAAACTAGTTTCTGCTTCTGTTGATGGATTGATATGCTTAATTGATACCATTGGAGATATCAATGATGATGATCATCTTGAATCTGTAAGTCAAGGCCTATAGTTTTTATTTTGTTGAATGGCTGGTCTATGCACCAGCTGATATCCCTCATCATCCCTTAGAAGATTATTAGACCACCCAACCCCAGTAAAGGGTGCATTTTGTCCCTGGTCCTTAATCAAGCTACAAACACATTTAGCAGCCAAGGAAGAATGCAATTTCCATGGTCTATGGTTATTATCAATCAATAAATAGTTTAAATTTTGAGCTAGGGTAGGTTGCAGAAGAGTTATGTGTAATTGTAAAATCATCCTGTCATTTGTAGATTGCCATCTATAAACACTTTCTATGTACCTGTATCTTTTCAAACTCATCTTCTTTCTGTCTCTACAGTCTTACAGTTTCTTAGCTTTTCCTGCTCTTTTACAAAAAGGTTTCAATACCAATGCTCATAATCTTTTTGCTTGACTTAGTAGTTAAGAGAATGCATCAATTCTCGTTTGACAAATTCCTGGCTCTGGTTTGATTCTGATTTAGTATTTATCACATATTTCAGGTTATCAATGTTGGAACTTCAATTGCGAAAGTTGGGGTCTTTGGGGACTCTTGGGAGAAGCTTTGGTGTTTGACAAACATTGAGACCTTAAGGTACCTCCATCCTAACCATGACTTGTTTTCTGAAACTTGCAAAATACTGGGAGAAGAGATCTGGTCTGTTCTCTTTGTTTACAATGGGTGTATTGTCCCTTACTCTTCCTCAAAATACATGAAACCAATCATTCAGATTTTTCTGTCAAAATAATTAGATTCTCCTCTCTTCATCCCATCCAAATGTATATTCATCTAGTGATATTAGCAAATTTTCAAAACCAGAGCTTAAACTATATTTTACTATCCTTGTAGTGTATGGAATTGGAAGGATGGATCAAATGAAGCAAAGTTTGAGGATGCTCGTTCATTAGCATCAGACAGTTGGACATTAGATCATGTAAGTTCAAAAAATATTGGAATTTGTATATCGGCATTCTATTTCAACTCATTTTTTAGTGCATCATAGCTCTTTCCATTTACTCCCATTCTCCCAAGGTACTCACTGTCAATAGTTAGAAAAGCTAGCTTCCCCACTACTCATAAATTGGACTGAACAGGCACCAAGTGTAATTCAAGGTCTTGTATCAAAAAGTCTCATTGGAAAGTTTGCTTTATTGTTTTTGCAGGTTGACTATTTTGTGGATTGTCACTCTTCTGGAGGAGACAATTTATGGGTGATTGGTGGGACTAATGCTGGCTCAATAGGTTATTTCCCGGTAAAGTATAAAGGAGCAGCAGCAATAGGACCCCCAGAAGCAGTTCTTGGGGGTGGCCATACGGATGTTGTTAGGAGTGTATTGCCTATGTCAAGCATGAGAAGTGGCCCTGCTCAAAGCCGAGGCATTTTTGGATGGACTGGTGCTGAGGATGGTCGGTTGTGTTGTTGGATGACTGATGATTCTGTAGGGATCAACCGATCCTGGATCTCAGGTGAATTGGTCATGAAGTCACCACGAACTCGCAAAAAAAGTAGGCATCATCCCTACTGAACACCCAGTACCAAGCAAACGCTTTCATCTTATAGCTTTCTTGTAACTTTTCTTTTCCATCAGCAAAGTGTTGTTAATTATCTGTACGTCACAGAACAAATCACTAGAAAATGAAAAGAGTTTCTACTTTTGAAGGAATTGGGTAATTCGCTTTTGAGCATATTGGCTTCCATGAAGTTTTCCAACCTGAGAAGCTTACTTTTATAAGTTCCAATCCCAGACATCCTCATTTCCTGAAGTCGAGATGTATCACTAAATTTGGAGACCTTTTAACTCGCGTTTCAGAAGACGATATAACAATTCATTCCACAAGTAGGCAGGTATGCGCTCAAGCAAGTCAACAACACAAAAGGCAGAGATGATCATTAACTTGAAAAGGATGAACTTGACAGAATTGGCTTAGAACTACAACCTCAAACAGATAAATGGGCAGGAAAGTAAATGACAAACCAATACAATATCCTTAACCAGTTCTGCAATGCTAACTATATATTTGGCACTTAAGAGACAACCACTCCGATAGAAATAATCCAACCAAAGAACCCAACTTGAGTCGATTGGATGCAACATGCTTCTAAAAATAGCAAAAGTCGCCCCAAAATAAAGCAGCATGCATCAACCACGACCTCGGCCACCACCTGTCATAAGAAGGGAAAAAGAAGTCTATTAGTTCAATTTTAATGCCAGGTCATTAATCATCTGCAAAGCTCAAAACATTTTTCAGAAATTTCACCTCTGTTTCCACTGGTCTTTCCACCTGGACCGCCCCTGCCTCGGCCTCCACCTGCACCCTTAGCACCGTCATCCAGACCACGGCCAACTCCTTTTGGTTGCCTTCCAGGACCATCTTCTCTACCTCTACCTCTGCCACGGCCCACACCAGGAGGTTTCCTATCTGAAAAGGTCAGCAAAATCAGACCGACAGGATTACACTTCGGTAATCAAATGCATAAATCCTAAATGTAAGCAACAGCATCAACCTCAAGGGAAGAGTTCTTATATGTGCAACACAATCACAGTGAGGACCCAAATTCTGAGGGCATTTTATTACAATAACTACATACTTACATAAATAATCCAAATAATATTCAAACTGCTACATATGCTCAGAAAATAGAGAACATATGGTTGCGATGCAATTATTCAGACAAACATACTATTTGTACCTGAATCTTTCTACTTGAATTGTATATTAAGCTAAAGATCCATCCTTTATGATAGTTAGCAAGAAATTCAAATTATACCTGCACGACTCTTTGTTTCTTCCTGAACTTTATCAATTACCTGAAATTCAAAGGTAAAGTTACAAAGATTAGTAGATGAGTGGAATAAGGTAATAACATAGTCGTTCCCACTGCACTCACGGCCCGGCTGGCCTGCCAGCGGCAGTAGGAAATTCCCCATTCACTGTAAAGAATAATACAAACCAGGCAACAGCTTTTGGAAGTACAATAAGACCTAAAACATGGACAGGTAAAAAACTAAGGTGATCAATTAAGACCTAAAACTTGTATTTCTTTAGTACTCCTTTTAACAACCCAAAGACACAGAAAGCTAAGCAAACGCTCTTAGATATCCAATGTTATGAAGAATAGTATATACATGAAGTAAAGAGTACCTCATCAGGAACTCGAAGATACTTGATTGTGTTTCCACGAATATAGCATTCAGGCATTCGCCAAAACCTGTCTCCATCCTACATTTTAATCAAACCCCAAGAGCATAATCTTAAAAAACAATAACATTCTTGCTTCTATTCCTAGAAAGAAACAAAATAAGGTAATACACATTGACTGAATTCATATTTACCTTTGAAGTACAGATAACTTCACGAAGATGGATGTTCATCCAAGTATCACAATTGACCAAATGTCCATTATAGGTCTCCCCATTTTTCAGTTCTACCAGCTGTTAACAAAAAAGAGAAAAGAACACAAGTTACTTTAAAAATCAATACTTGAAGCAAACTTTGAACTGTAAGTCAAGAACAACATGCAAGGGGAAGTAGTGCTCTTACCATAGGATGCCCCTGTGCAGTTTTTAGTAGAGAAAGAGGAAGCTGCCCAAAGTACACCCATAAACAAAACAGGTTATTGAAAAAAATACGACTAAACAAAAACCAAAATTAACCCCAAACACTTCGACAGCATTTGAAAGAAGTTGCTTTTTCCCCATATTTCCCCCAATTGCGAGGGGTTTCTAAGCACTCAATCAAACAAACAAGGTAAATCAAAAAGAGAGTAACTTACCATCTCTTTTCTTTTGGTTGGATGAATAGAATGAAGTAGAAACCTAGAGAAGCATAAAATAACTGCAAGAAAAAAAAAATGAATACAGAAGTCAAGAACAATGTCGAATATAGAGTAAGCTAAAGAAAATAATTTTAAAACCCTGGTATCGAGATCATTCTTTACTGTCTAAAACCCTAGCTCTGCAAATCGGAGATTGCTTAAAAACTTTTGTTTAAATAAAGAAAAAGAAAAAAAGTAATCGGCTTAAAACCCTAATAATAAAGAACAAGTACTAAAAGGAAATCGGGAATACCCAAGAGAAGTACAGAGTCGAGGATTCGATCTCACTGTTTCTCTGCCTTTTCTTTTTGATGAATTTGGCTCTCACTGTTTTGAAAAATAGAGGGATCCAGGCGGGTTTCGCTGCCAATACTTTTGCTTATATAATTTTGACCGCCTTCTATGTTTTATGGCTTATTTTTAAGTTCTTCTAACAAATGTTTCATGAGCCCAGCACGAAAGGTTCATTTTATTAATTATTAAATAAATAAATACACTTATATTTTTAATAATAATAATCGCAATTTAATCTATAAAAATCAATAGTCCATATAAAAAAAAAATTATATATATATATATGCTATACTTGGTAGCATAAAAACAGATTAATAATTAGCATTTGATTTGGGTTATATTATTTTTTTTACCCCATTCGGTATCCAGTTTAGAGGTGCTCATGGGTCGGGCTTTTGCTTAATAATTGTGCAATATATGTTTGCCCAAGCTCGGTCTAGTTTGAAGAACGTGCCTCAATTTTTGTCCAAGGTCCATCCATATTTTTAAACACGTGCCCAAAGCCCGCACAAGCCCGCCCATATTGATTTTTTAAAATAAAATAATAATTAAAATTTTAATAAAAAATAAAATTTAAACATTAAAATTTATATATAATCTAATAACAAATTAGATCAAAATAAATTGTGATAAAAGATTAAATTTTAATAAAGTTTACAAGTTCTAATTAATGTATACATATAAATTATTCAATTTTATTATATATAAATATAATTATTTAATTATATTATATTATTTATATACAATACGGGTCGGGCCGGGCTGGGCTTGGGCCTAAAACACCAAAACCAAGATCGGGTCCTATTTCTTTGTCCAAGGCCCGCCCATTTTCCCGGTGGACCTTCGGGCTTGGGCGGGTAGCACGACCCTTGAGCAGGTCATCCAAGGCTCTGCCCTGACTAATCCGGATCCGATCCGCGTCGCGCAATTGGTTATGGTGCGTGAGTCTACCAATGGGGTGGGCTGCATACACAAGGTCTCGAACCTGAGACATGCTTAAGTTAAACTGCTTACCACTTGATCCAACCCCTTGTTGGTATTAGAGTTATATTCATAAAAACAGATTAATAATGAGCATTTGATTAGGGTTATATTACCGTTGAGGACTAAGATGTGATAATAATCTTACTACTATGCCACATCACGAACTCATAAATTTTAATTGGAAAATTTCATAAATACCCTTAGTATTATAGTCTAATAATTTTTTTAATAAGTATTCTTTTTAGTCATTTAACTTTTTTATTTTTTTTAGATGATTCGACTTTTTTTATTAATTATGGAAAGATATTGTAAATCTAATATTTAATTTTTTTAATTATGGAAAGATATTAATAATCCACTATAATTGTATTTAATAATTTACTTCTAATAATTATTTTTCGTTTATAATATATTTAATTATCATATTATAATTTACAGTCATGAAACTTTTTATTTTAATTATGTAAAGATATTGTAAATACAAAGTATAATTATAATAATTTACTTCCCATAATTATTAGAAATAATTTTTATTTATAATTTATAATTATTTAATTTAAATAAATTATGGGCATTAAGGAAAAACAATTAGTTTGATACTTTATATGTTTTAAAAAATTGGTCTTATGCCGAGATTATCAAGATAAAAGTGTCCTATCCAAGGAAAAAAAAATTGCTAGTTTACTTTCGTTTGGCAAGTTTCCCACGACTATAATTGGGTAATTTTCCAAAACAGTGCTTCAATATTCCTTCAAAAAAATAAAAAAATTGGTTTAATACTTTACATCATCTAACCAAATCTTAGCAACAATGGATTTAATGATTTGTTTTATGAGCTTCTGAATATTGTTTCGATTTAATTTCAAATAAATTCAGGAAAAAAAGGAAAAACGATATTAAAATTGAATTATATATTTTTTTTGAGTATTGTGGTAAAGAATTGAGGAAATTTTTTCGGGTCAGTATTTGCAAAATTTTAGTCGAAATCGTGTACTAATCATCACGGTTTTTGGGCTAAAAACGCGTTTCGGGGCCCCAGCTCAGTTTTGCATTATTTTTTGCAGAAAGACTCCTTGAAATATCTATATTTATCTAACCAAATCTTAGTCACATTGGATTTAAGGATTTGTTTTTACGAGCTTCTGAATCTTATTTCGATTTAATTTGAAATAAATTCGGGAAAAATGGAAAAATGATATTAGAAGCATGAAAAACCCTTTACCTCTTTTGCGCTGAATTATATATATATTTTAGTATTGTGGCAAAGAATTGACGAAAAAATTTTCGGGTCAGTTTTTGCAAAATTTTAGTCGAAATCATGTACTAATCGTCACAATCTTTTTGCTAAAAACGCGTTCCGGGGCCCCGGCTCAGTTTTGCATGATTTTTGGCAGAAAGATTCCTTGAATATCTATATTCATTTAACCAATTATCAACCACATTGGATTTAAGGATTTGTTTTTACGAGCATTTGAATCTTGTTTCGATTTAATTAAAAATTAATTCGGAAAAAATGGAAAAACAATTTTAGAAGCGTGAAAAACCCTTAAATCTTTTTTTTGTTGAATTATATATCTTTTATGAGTATTGTGGCAAAAAAATTGAGAATAAAAATTTTTCAGGTCAGTTTTTAGCCGAAATCGGGTACTAACCATCACGGTTTTTGAATAAAAACGCGTTTCGGGGCCTCGACTCAGTTTAGCATGGTTTTTGACATAATAAAAACTCCTTAAAATATCTATATTCATCTACCCAAATCTCAGCCACATTCGATTTAAGGATTTGTTTTTATGAGCTTCTAAATGTTGTTTCGATTTAAATTGAAATAAATTCGGGAAAAAATGGGAAAACGATATTAGAAGCATGAAAAACCTTTAATTTTCTTTGTCTTGAATTATACATTTTTCTCTGAGTATTGTGGCAAAGAATTGAGGAAAAATTGTTCGGGTCAGTTTTTTGCAAAATTTTAGTCGAAATCGTGTACTAACCATCACGGTTTTTGCTGAAAACGCATTTCGGGGCCCCGACTTAGTTTTGCATGATTTTTGGCAGAAAGACTTCTTGAAATATCTATATTCATTTAACCAATTTTCAGCCACAATGGATTTAAGGATTTGTTTTTACGAGCATCTTAATCTTGTTTCGATTTAATTTCTAATTAAATCGAAAAAAATGGAAAAACTTTATTAGAAGTATGAAAAACCCTTCAATATTTTTGACGTTGAATTATATATTATTTTTGAGTATTGTGGCAAAAAATTGAAAAATAATTTTTCGTGTAAGTTTCTAGCCGAAATCGTGTAACCATCATGGTGTTTGGGCAAAAAACGCGTTTCATTGCCTCGGCTCAGTTTTGCATGATTTTGGCCAGAAAGACTCCCTGAAATATCTATATTCATCTAACCAAATCTAAGCCACATTGGATTTAAGGATTTACCTTTACGATCTTCTGAATCTTATTTCGATTTAATTAGAAATAAGTTCGGGAAAAATGGAAAAACGATATTAGAAGCGTGAAAAACCCTATAATTTTTTTTTGCGTTAAATTATATTTTTTTCTAATTGTTGTGGCAAAGAATTGCGGAAAAAATTTTTGGGTCAGTTTTGGCAAAATTTTAGTTGAAATCGTGTACTAACCATCACAGTTTTTGCTAAAAACGCGTTCCGGGGCCACGACTCAGTTTTGCATGATTTTTGGCAGAAAGACTCCTTGAAATATCTATATTCATTTAACCAATTCTCAGCCATATTGGATTTAAGGATTTGTTTTTACGAGTATCTTAATCTTGTTTTGATTTAATTAAAAAATAATTAAATAAAAAGGAAAAATGATATTAGAAGCGTGATAAATGCTTCGATCTTTTTGATGTTGAATTATATATTATTTCTGAGTATTGTGGCAAAAAATTCGGGAAAAAATTTTTCAAATAAGTTTTTAGCCGAAAATTGTGTACTAACAATCACGGTTTTTGGGGCCCTGGCTCAGTTTTGCATGATTTTTAGTAGAAAAACTCATTGAAATATCTATATTCATCTAACCAAATCTTAGCCACATTGGATTTAAGAATTTGTTTTTACTAGCTTCTGAATCTTATTTCGATTTAATTAGAATTAAATTCGGGAAAAAATGGAAAAAAAAAACGATATTAGAAGCGTGAAAAACCCTTTAATTTTTTTTGCGTTGAATTATACAATTTTTCTAAGTATTGTGGCAAAGAATTAAGGAAAAATTTTTTGGGTCAGTTTTAGCAAAATTTTAGTCCAAATCGTGTACTAACCATAACGGTTTTTTTGCTAAATACGCGTTCCAAGGGGGCTCGGCTAAATTTTGCATGATTTTTGGCAGAAAGACTCCTTGAAATATCTATATTCATTTAACCAATCCTCAGCCACAATGGATTTAAGGATTTGCTTTTACGAGCATCTTAATCTTGTTTCGATTTAATTAGAAATTAATTCGAAAAAAATGGAAAAACGATATTAGAAGCGTGAAAAACCCTTCAATCTTTAAGATGTTGAATTATATATTTTTTCTGAGTAATGTGGCAAAAAATTCAGAAAAAACATTTTCAGATAAGTTTTTAGCCGAAATCGTGTACTAACCAGCACGGTTTTTGGGCTAAAAACGCGTTTCCTGGTTCCGGCTCAGTTTTGCATGATTTTTGGCTGAAAGACTCCTTGAAATATCTATATTCATCTAATCAAATCTCAACCACATTGGATTTAAGGATTTGTTTTTACGAGCTTATGAATCTTGTTTCGATTTAATTAGAAATAAATTCGGGAAAAATGGAAAAAAAAACGATATTAGAAGCGTAAAAAACCCTTTAATTTTTTTGCGTTGAATTATACATTATTTCTGAGTATTGTGGCAAAGAATTGAGGAAAAAAATTTTCGGGTCAGTTTTAGCAAAATTTTAGTCGAAATCGTGTACTAACCATCACAGTTTTTGCCAAAAACGCATTCTGGGGCCCCAGATCAGTTTTGCATGATTTTTGGCAGAAAGACTCCTTCAAATATCTATATTCATTTAACCAAATCTCATCCACATTGAATTGAAGTATTTATTTTTACAAGATTCTGAATCTTGTTTCGATTTAATAAGTAATAAATTCGGGGAAAAAAAAACGATATTAGAAGCGTGAAAAACCGTGTAATTTTTTTGCGTTGAATTATACAATTTTTTCGGGTCAGTTTTGCCAAAATTTTAGTCGAAATCGTGTAAAAACGCATTCTGGGGCCCCGGATCAGTTTTGCATGATTTTTGGCAGAAAGACTCCTTCAAATATTTATATTCATCTAACCAAATCTCATCCATATTGAATTTAAGGATTTATTTTTACAAGATTTTGAATCTTGTTTCGATTTAATTAGTAATAAATTCGGGAAAAAAATAAAAAAAAATGATATTAGAAGTGTGAAAAACCCTTTAATTTTTTTGCGTTCAATTATACATTTTTTCTGAGTATTGTGGCACAGAATTGAGGAACAAAAAATTTCGGGTCAGTTTTGGCAAAATTTTAGTCGAAATCGTGTACCATCACATTTTTTTTGCCAAAAACGCATTCTAGGGCCCCGGATCAGTTTTGCACGATTTTTGGCAGAAAGACTTCTTCAAATATCTATATTCATCTAACCAAATCTCATCCACATTGAATTTAAGGATTTATTTGTAAAAGATTTTGAATCTTGTTTCGATTTAAGTGGTAAAAAATTCGGGAAAAAAAAAAAAAAACGATTTTAGAAGCGTGAAAAACCCTTTAATTTTTCTCGCGTTGAATTATACATTATTTCTAAGTATTTTGGCAAAGAATTAAGGAAAATTTTTTTGGATCAGTTTTTACAAAATTTTAGTCCAAATCGTGTACTAACGATAACGTTTTTTTGCTAAATACGCGTTCCAAGGGGCCTCGGCTAAATTTTGCATAATTTTTGGCAGAAAGACTCCTTGAAATATCTATATTCATTTAACCAATCCTCAGCCACAATGGATTTAAGGATTTGCTTTTACGAGCATCTTAATCTTGTTTCGATTTAATTAGAAATTAATTTGAAAAAATGGAAAAATGTTATTAGAAGCGTGAAAAACCCTTCAATCTTTAGGACGTTGAATTATATATTTTTTATGAGTAATGTGTCAAAAAATTCAGAAAAAATATTTTCAAATAAGTTTTTAGCCGAAATCGTGTATTAACCATCACAGTTTTTGGGCTAAAAACGCGTTTCCTGGCCCCGACTCAGTTTTGCATGATTTTTGGCTGAAAGACTCCTTGAAATATCTATATTCATCTAACCAAATCTCAGGCACCTCGGATTCAAGGATTTGGTTTTACGAGTTTATGAATCTTATTTCGATTTAATTAGAAATAAATTCGGGAAAAATGGAAAAAAACGATATTAGAAGCGCCAAAAACCCTTTAATTTTTTTGCGTTGAATTATACATTATTTCTGAGTATTGTGGCAAAGAATTGAGGAAAAAAAATTTTCGGGTCAGTTTTGGCAAAATTTTAGTCAAAATCGTGTACTAAATCACAGTTTTTGCCAAAAACGCATTCTGGGGCTCCGGATCATTTTTGCATGATTTTTGGCAGAAAGACTCCTTCAAATATCTATATTCATCTAACCAAATCTCATCCACATTGAATTTAAGGATTTATTTCTACAAGATTTTGAATCTTGTTTTGATTTAATTAGTAATAAATTCGGGAAAAAATTGGAAAAAAACGATATAAGAAGCGTGAAAAAACCCTTTAATTTTTTTTGCGTTGAATTATACATTATTTCTAAGTATTGTGGCAAAGAATTAAGGAAAAATTTTTTTGGTCAATTTTTGCAAAATTTTAGTCCAAATCATGTACTAATCATGACGGTTTTTTGCTAAATACGTGTTCCAAGGGGCCTCGGCTAAATTTTGCATGATTTTTGGCAGAAAGACTCCTTGAAATAACTATATTCATTTAACCAATCCTCAGCCACAATGGAATTAAGGATTTGCTTTTACGAGCATCTTAATCTTGTTTCGATTTAATTAAAAATTAATTCGAAAAAAATGGAAAAACGATATTAGAAGTGTGAAAAAACTTCCATCTTTAAGACGTTGAATTATATATATTTTCTGAGTAATGTGGCAAAAAATTCAGAAAAAATATTTTCAGATCAGTTTTTAGCCAAAATCGTATACAACCAGCACAGTTTTTGGGCTAAAACGCGTTTCCTGGCCCCGGCCCAGTTTTGCATGATATTTGGCTGAAAGACTCCTTGAAATATCTATATTCATCTAACCAAATCTCAGGCACCTCGGATTCAAGGATTTGGTTTTACGAGTTTATGAATCTTGTTTCGATTTAATTAGAAATAAATTCGGGAAAATGGAAAAAAACGATATTAGAAGCGCCAAAAACCCTTTAATTTTATTGCGTTGAATTATACATTTTTTCTGAGTATTGTGGCAAAGAATTGAGGAAAGAAAAATTTCGGGTCAGTTTTGGCAAAATTTTACTCGAAATCGTGTACTAACCATTACAGTTTTTGCCAAAAACGCATTCTGGGGCCCCGGATCAGTTTTGCACGATTTTTGGCAGAAAGACTCCTTCAAATATCTATATTCATCTAACCAAATCTCATCCACATTGAATTTAAGGATTTATTTTTACAAGATTTTGAATCTTGTTTTGATTTAATTAGTAATAAATTCGGGAAAAATTTGGAAAAAAACGATATTAGAAGCGTGAATAAACCCTTTAATTTTTTTTACGTTGAATTATACATTATTTCTAAGTATTGTGGCAAAGAATTAAGGAAAAATTTTTGGGTCAGTTTTTGCAAAATTTTAGTCCAAATCATGTACTAATCATAACGGTTTTTTGCTAAATACGTGTTCCAAGGGGCCTCGGCTAAATTTTGCATGATTTTTGGCAGAAAGACTCCTTGAAATATCTATATTCATTTAACCAATCCTCAGCCACAATGGAATTAAGGATTTGCTTTTACGAGCATCTTAATCTTGTTTCGATTTAATTAAAAATTAATTCGAAAAAAATGGAAAACGATATTAGAAGTGTGAAAAAACTTCCATCTTTAAGACGTTGAATTATATATATTTTCTGAGTAATGTGGCTAAAAAATTCAGAAAAAATATTTTCAGATCAGTTTTTAGCCGAAATCGTGTACAACCAGCACAGTTTTTGGGCTAAAAACGCGTTTCCTGGCCCCGGCCCAGTTTTGCATGATTTTTGGCTGAAAGACTCCTTGAAATATCTATATTCATCTAACCAAATCTCAGCCACCTCGGATTCAAGGATTTGGTTTTACGAGTTTATGAATCTTGTTTCGATTTAATTAGAAATAAATTCGGGAAAATGGAAAAAAACGATATTAGAAGCGCCAAAAACCCTTTAATTTTTTTGCGTTGAATTATACATTATTTCTGAGTATTGTCGCAAAGAATTGAGGAAAAAAAATTTTCGGGTCAGTTTTGGCAAAATTTTAGTCGAAATCGTGTCATCACAGTTTTTGCCAAAAACGCATTCTGGGTCCCCGGATCATTTTTGCATGATTTTTGGCAGAAAGACTCCTTCAAATATCTATATTTATCTAACCAAATCTCATCCACATTGAATTTAAGTATTTATTTTTACAAGATTTTGAATCTTGTTTCCAATTAATTAGTAATAAATTCGGGAAAAAAACGATATAAGAAACGTGAAAAACCTTTATTTTTTTGCGTTGAATTATACCTTTTTTTTCTGAGTATTGTTGCAAAGAATTGAGGAAAAAAATTTCGGTTCAGTTTTGGCAAAATTTTACTCGAAATCGTGTACTAAACATTACAGTTTTTGCCAAAAACGCATTCTGGGGGGCCCCGGATCAGTTTTGCACGATTTTTGGCAGAAAGACTCCTTCAAATATCTATATTCATCTAACCAAATCTCATCCACATTGAATTTAAGGATTTATTTCTACAAGATTTTGAATCTTGTTTTGATTGAATTAGTAATAAATTCGGGAAAAAATTGGAAAAAAACGATATTAGAAGCGTGAAAAAACCCTTTAATTTTTTTTGCGTTGAATTATACATTATTTCTAAGTATTGTGGCAAAGAATTAAGGAAAAATTTTTTTGGTCAGTTTTTGCAAAATTTTAGTCCAAATCATGTACTAATCATAACGGTTTTTTGCTAAATACGTGTTCCAAGGGGCCTCGGCTAAATTTTGCATGATTTTTGGCAGAAAGATTCCTTGAAATATCTATATTCATTTAACCAATCCTCAGCCACAATGGAATTAAGGATTTGCTTTTACAAGCATCTTAATCTTGTTTCGATTTAATTAAAAATTAATTCGAAAAAAATGGAAAAACGATATTAGAAGTGTGAAAAAACTTCCATCTTTAAGACGTTGAATTATATATTTTTTCTGAGTAATGTGGCTAAAATTCAGAAAAAATATTTTCAGATCAGTTTTTAGCCGAAATCGTGTACTAACCAGCACGGTTTTTGGGCTAAAAACGCGTTTCCTGGCCCCGGCCCAGTTTTGCATGATTTTTGGCTGAAAGACTCCTTGAAATATCTTTATTCATCTAACCAAATCTCAGCCACCTCGGATTCAAGGATTTGTTTTTACGAGCTTATGAATCTTGTTTCGATTTTCGGGTCAGTTTTGGCAAAATTTTAGTCGAAATCGTGTACTAACCATCACAGTTTTTGCCAAAAACGCATTCTGGGGCCCCAGATCATTTTTGCATGATTTTTGGCAGAAAGACTCCTTCAAATATATATATTCATCTAACCAAATCTCATCCACATTGAATTTAAGTATTTATTTTTACAAGATTTTGAATCTTGTTTTGCTTTAATTAATAATAAATTCGGGAAAAAATTGGAAAAAAAAAACGATATTAGAAGTGTGAAAAAACCCTTTAATTTTTTTTTTGCGTTGAATTATACATTATTTCTAAGTATCGTGGCAAAGAATTAAGGAAAAATTTTTTTGGTCAGTTTTTGCAAAATTTTAGTCCAAATCATGTACTAATCATAACGGTTTTTTGCTAAATACGTGTTCCAAGGGGCCTCGGCTAAATTTTGCATGATTTTTGGCAGAAAGATTCCTTGAAATATCTATATTCATTTAACCAATCCTCAGCCACAATGGAATTAAGAATTTGCTTTTACGAGCATCTTAATCTTGTTTAGATTTAATTAAAAATTAATTCGAAAAAATGGAAAAACGATATTAGAAGTGTGAAAAACTTCCATCTTTAAGACGTT
>AWUE01018188.1:0-79703 GCA_001974825.2 Corchorus olitorius
CAATCTTTACGATGTTGAATTATATATTTTTTATGAGTAATGTGGCAAAAAATTCAGAAAAAATATTTTCAGATCAGTTTTTAGTCGAAATCGTGTATTAACCATCACGGTTTTTGGGCTAAAAACGCGTTTCCTGGCTCCGGCTCAGTTTTGCATGATTTTTGTCTGAAAGACTCCATGAAATATCTTTATTCATCTAACCAAATCTCAGCCACATTGGATTTAAAGATTTGTTTTTACGAGCTTATAAATCTTGTTTCGATTTAATTAGAAATAAATTCGGGAAAAATGGAAAAAAATGATATTAGAAGCGTCAAAAACCCTTTAATTTTTTTGCGTTGAATTATACATTATTTCTGAGTATTGTGGCAAAGATTTGAGGAAAAAAATTTTCGGGTCAGTTTTGGAAAAATTTTAGTCGAAATCGTGTATTAACCATCACAGTTTTTGCCAAAAACGCATTCTGGGGCCCGGATCAGTTTCGCATGATTTTTGGCAAAAAGACTCCTTCAAATATCTATATTCATCTAACCAAATCTCATCCACATTGAATTGAACTATTTATTTTTATAAGATTTTGAATCTTGATTCGATTTAATTAGTAATAAATTCGGGAAAAATTTTTTTTAAAAAAAACGATATTAGCAGCGTGAAAAACCCTTTAATTTTTTTTGATGAATTATACTTTTTTCTGAGTATTGAGGCAAATAATTGAGGAAAAAAAATTTCGGGTCAGTTTTGGAAAAATTTTAGTCGAAATCGTGTACTAACAACCATCACAGTTTTTGCAAAAAACGCATTCTGGGGCCCCGGATCAGTTTTGCATGATTTTTGGCAGAAAGACTCCTTCAAATATCTATATTCATCTAACCAAATCTCAGCCACATTGGATTTAAGGATTTGTTTTTACGAGCTTATGAATCTTGTTTCGATTTAATTAGTAATAAATTCGGGAAAAATGGAAAAAACGATATTAGAAGCATGAAAAACCCTTTAAATTTTTTGCGTTGAATTATACATTATTTCTGAGTATTTTGGCAAAGAATTGAGGGAAAAAAATTTCGGGTCAGTTTTGGCAAAATTTTGGTCGAAATCATGTACTAATCATCACAGTTTTTGCCAAAAACGCATTTTGGGGCCCTGGATCAGTTTTGCATGATTTTTGGCAAAAAGACTCCTTCAAATATCTATATTCATCTAACCAAATCTCATCCACATTGAATTTAAGGATTTATTTTTACAAGATTTTGAATCTTGTTTCGATTTAATTGGTAATAAATTCGGGAAAAATGGAAAAAAACGATATTAGAAGCGTGAAAAACCCTTTAATTTTTTTCGCGTTGAATTATACATTATTTCTAAGTATTGTGGCAAAGAATTAAGGAAAAAACTTTCGGGTCAGTTTTGGCAAAATTTTAGTCGAAATCGTGTACTAACCATCACAGTTTTTTGCTAAATACGCATTCTGGGGCCCCGGATCAGTATTGCATGATTTATGGCAGAAAGACTCCTTGAAATATCTATATTCATCTAACCAAATCTCATCCACAATGGATTTAAGGATTTATTTTTACAAGATTTTGAATCTTGTTTCGATTTAATTGGTAATAAATTCGGGAAAAATGAAAAAAAAAAAACCGATATTAGAAGCATGAAAAACCCTTGAAATATCTATATTATCTAATCCAATCGCAGGCATTCCTTGAAATATTTATATTATCTAATCTAATTTCAGGCACATTGGATTTAAGGATTTGTTTTTACGAGTATTTAAATATTGTTTCGATTTAATTAGAAATTAATTAAAAAATATGAAACAAAAATTTAATTAATTTATTCTCAATAATTTGTAAAAATTTAGAGAAATTTAATCTTTTCAAATTAATATTGACATTATATTGCATAATATTTAACTTAAAATATATTTGAATCAAAACTTTTCCACGTGGCAAATTACTAGTAAGATATAAAAAAGAGGAGACTTGGATGGGTGGGTTAAAATGGCTGTTGCCAGCAAAATACAAAGTTACAAGGCACAAGCTAACAGCCTTCCTAGCGGAGACCCACATAATCTAGGGGCTTGTCAGTTGTCACCACTCACCACTAAATAGCGGAGACCTAAATCTACAATTGATACAATGAGTCGTTCCATCCCACCTATCATCCTTGTTCCAAATAATACACCCTATCTGTATACTATACAAAATAGCTGAACCTAAAAGAGTGAAATTGAAACTATGCATAGAATAAGTTAATACAGAAGACCAAGCGGCAAAACAACATGGGAAGGTTTTATCAGGAGCTTGTGTCACCTTCATCTGGTCCTTTGCTTAAGGTCGCCAGGTCTACCAAGTGTCGCATCGTTGGCCGGCCATGTGGGCAATTCCATGGAGACTTCAGGTCTGCCAAATGCTCAAGTATCTGCAAGAACAACAAGAACAACGTAAAACTTGAGATGTAATAATTCATTTTATACTCATCATATTCTCTATATAACTGTTAACTAACAGAGGAATTTTGAATAAACATAAATCTTATTATATGAGAACCTTGAAATCATGAAATGTGTAATAGGCTTCAGCAATACAGAAATTGCTACCAAATAAACAGATGAACCTTGTGGCGTTATGAATTGGCTAAAACATCCCATGCTGCATCAAGTGGGGAGACACACACAAACCCACTCATGTATTTAAAGCCCTATATTGTGGTAGCAAGAACCAAGTATATAACTGCAAATGCTTCACCATAGTCCATAGGGGAACAAAGGCACAGGTAAATGTAATTACCTTTTGCATTTCATTTCGTCCAAGTGCATCTCCAATCATAACAGATGATCTGCAAGCACGAGACGCCAACATTGCCCGTACTCTAGTTGGGCAAACAGAATCACACGTGTCCATTTTGTAACTACTGATCATTGAGCATTCTCCTTGACTATCAGCTAGAGTAGAAATTAAGTCCTTGACATCTGTTTATAGATATATACACCAATAAATATGTCATGCATAAAATCTCTTCAACTTCAACATGACTTTACTTTTGATAAACATGCCATTACATTGCAATGAACAACAAATAAGGATTAATTAGGTGCATATTCTAACTTCAAAGGACAAGCCTAAATCAGCACATTATATGCAGAATTATCCGAGAAAATTAGTGCTCAATGCCATTTTTTTTATCAAAGTGCTCCATGTCTTTATATCATGTATTTATCTACGTAACATAGTTGTAAAGCAGTCTAAACCAAATACTCTAAAAGGGTCAATTTTCTCAAATAAAGAACTATTATAAATTAAAGACATAATAAACACTAAAAACAAGAACTACCTTCTACTCCAAAAGTAATGTTTTTACTAAAGGGAACAGCTCTAAGCTTAAAATGATGCCCAGGTGGAGCATGGAAATCCTCTTCCAAAATGAACCCATTTTTCCTGAAAATATGAGAACAGTAATTCATAAAGCACCATTAGAAGATTCATTCCAGAGATGTCACCTGTATTTTATTTTCCAAAGGGAAAACGTAGTACACAATAAAAAATAAAGAAGAGGAACCACAAGCAATAGAAGACTGAACCTGATTATGTCCATATGCATTGAAGCAACTGCTTCTTCTTCAGGAGATAGCTCCAATCTCAGTGGCCTGCATATATTAGGATGTTGAGTTCAGAATAGAATTCCAATTGCAAATAAAAGTTATTTACACAATCTAAAACTCAAAAAGTAAAAGGAAATGAGAGTATGAGACAGATGCAAGTCTTGGACTACCAATTAAAAACAATGTTTTTTGGTTAACACCTTGCTACTTTTCTGGTCCATAATTTCCCAGCCCAACTAAATCAACACTATATATGATGCTTCAGACCAATGAAAAGAATTAATCATAGTCATAACAGTTTCTACCACTTAAATGAAAAAAAAACTAAAAGCTAGAAATCTTCAAGTTTCTAGTAGATGATGAATTGGCTACAGAAATATCAAAGTGGATTATTCTTATAATTCAACTGTTATAAGTATGTGGAACACCACAATAAGGCCATTATCATGCCAGATGTCTAGCTAGAGGCATAAAAGCAGATGCTTATGACAAAGGCAGTACACTTTGGTTTTCTTTGACATCCCTTTTCCAAAACTAAGAAAAACTATGCTAAGGATCTCGAATTGAAAATACCATTCTTTCAATAAACGTAAATCAATAAAGAAAACAAAATTCCTCACCGAAGTAAAGGCTGCTGGTTCAATATGGTCGATTGAGCCAGACGCTCAAAATTGTATTTCTCGTCAGCCGCATGCTGAAAATAGAAGATATTATTTGATCTTAGATTGTCTTTGAAAAAAGGCCAAGCAATAATCAATTCCACATGGAAGTAGCAAATCACAAAGGATGAGAAAATAAAGTTAGTTCAGACATTACCTGATCCACTATAAATAAATCTTGGTCTAACTTCCCAATAATAAATCCAAGATTAAATTGCCCAATCACCTGTGAAACAGAAGCAACCATTTGTATTACTAGTTAAAATATCACAGTAGTTCATACATGCAGAAATTTAGTCAACATGTTCAGGGTTTAGGGTTTAGTTTTAATCTTTTAGTTTTACAGCTTCCAATAACAAACTGACGAGCCTAATAGTCAATGCTATTAACAATTCACAAGAGACATTCAGTTATGTTCATGTCAGTCATGATCAAAAACCTAACCAAATATAATCCAATTCTAACCAGAAAATTTCGAAAATAACCCAGTAGCATCAACAGAAAGCACTCCTATATAATCAGTCCAATCAACTGAATCTGAATGAAACTTGACTATTTGATTTCAAGACATTCATGCATTTGCGCAAAAAGCATAAGCTAGGCAGTGCTTCTAACAAAGCTCTAGACCCATCAGAAGAAAAGAAAAGGAAAATATTATAAAAAAAAATGAGGCAGCTTGGTAAATGAAAAAGGCATTTATAGTAGGAAAACCTTCATTCTGCTAAAGTCTTCTTTTTTGAAAAGTTTCTCCAACTCCGAAGTGGCTGCAGCTAAAGCTTGTGTTTTTCGCTCCTCATTATCTGGTTGAGAGTGCTCAAGTGTTGCAGCAGCATAAGACCTATTTGTAATATTCAAAATTCAAATCAGCAGATTAAGAAGTGGATGATGATTCATATACTACTTGGATATGATTCTTTTATATATTGACCTTTTTGTCTTCATGGCTTGGAATCTGTAACTGGTGTACAGTAACCTTGACATCCTCTGCTGCCTCTTTGTCAATAGGTCTTGAAAACTAAAGTGCAAGGTTGGACATATCTTTTGACCAGATGAAGGTTTGGGAGCATCTAAAACAAAAGCAGAAGATGAAGACTCTGGTTTTGGAACTCTAGATGCCTTTTTAGGAATATCCTCAGGATCCTTGCAGAATGAATCAGTCAATTCTATATCTTCAGAAGGCGCTGCTTTTTCTTGATCCTCTAATTCCTGTATAGGAAGGAGCTGAATTAGAAGAGAGAAACATAGACAGCTACCTATTAGACTTTTGGGGTTGATATTGATGATCAAGAAGGATTGTACCACAAGAGACATTTCTACCTAGGTTGCTTGGACAGGGGTAAAACCATTGCATAACCCTACATCTGATACAGATCTTTTAAATAATAATACCGAATTATCATGTCTACTTGAGGCATAATTTTTCTTTCTTGAAGTGGTAAAGCAGGACAGGCAGTTTAAAAAAAATGATAGATCCATGTACCTCTCCAGGCTTTCCATCATTAGCATTGGCTCCAGGAGAATGAGAAATTTCAGTTTCATCCAAAATGATTTCAGTTCTGAGAAACTTGCATGGCTCATTCTCGCTCACCTCAGGAACCTCATCAACTTGATCTCCAGTTCCCAAAGCATTCATTTCAGAATGACTCTTCTTTGATTGGCAATGAAGACTTTGATTTCTTAGGACAGGCATTTCAGACAACACAGTACTAATGCTTTCATGCTTCCTCTTACTTAGAGTTACAAATTTGTCCAGTGACGATTGAAGACGGCGGCCTGAAAGACTATTAGAGTCTTTACTTCCACTAATTCCTTTTGCTATTGCAGTTGAGGGTGATGAGTTATGAGTTGTGAATTTCCCATCATTTGATGCTGTAAGTCCGGTGACCTTATTAGTTCCATGCACTCTTAAAGTAAAGTCTCTCCTCGATGAATTCTCACTTTGACTGAGGACTGATCCACCTGATAAATTCCTGTTCATTGTACCATCTATACCAGTTGTCAATTGCCCACCATTAGACTCTCTAACACCATCAACATTCATTGTTTCTTGTGCTCTTATATTGAGGTCCGTCCTTATTGTGTTATCGTGATCACTAGCAATCGATTCTTTTAAGGAAGGCAAACTCTGAGATCTTATTTTAACTGTCCTAAGAGAGGTGTTGCCCTCAGCAGAATGCTCCAACATGGAAACTTTCAAATTAATTGCAGCTGGTGATAATTGTTCTGAGAGTGTACTAGATTTTTCCAGCAGAGAGTCAAACCCAGAGAAATGATCTTCTTTAGAGTTCTCAACTTTATTAACAAAGTAATTGGCATTACTCGAGGAATATATCCGCTGCAAACCCTCCCTCAAAGATTGCAAAATTGAGCTTTCATCAGAAAAGAATACTTTTCTTTTATCTGGAGTCACATTGACATCACATGCTCTGGTTGGAATAGTAAAATTCATTATGGCAATGGGATACTGCCGAGAGTTTGCACCTCTATATAACTCATTTACAAGCTTGCTCACTTTAGGCATATCCACTGGTCGGCCATTTACAAAGAAGTACTGCATGTCTCCCCGATTGCGGCCACACCCCTGTCCAGCCTTGGAAAGAAACCCTTCCACCTTGCAGCCATCAGATATACAGATAGAAACAGGCTCTAAGCCGCTAAATACGTTCGTGCCAAACAGTTGTATGATATTATCTTTGAGGGAACCACTTCCCTGTGTTTTAACTACCAGAGACTTCGCATTCTTTCCACTCGTGTTGCTGCAGATTACCCTAACTCCTTTCACTATAAGTGCATATGCCTGTATTGAGACAAATGAAAAAAAATCCAGAAAATTAAAAAAGAATGAAAAGAAGAGTGATGGGCAAAAAAAGAAAGACATACCACATAGCTGTGATTGAAGTATTCTAAGCTCTTAATAAAGACAGGAGATGAACAAAGTCAAATGATAGCCATTTATGGTAAGGGAGATTACACACTTTTTATATTAATGATCATGCATCTATGTACTGCAATGATGACTCCATAAATCATGTGCAGCCATGCAGGAGACTACAAGGTTAGGCAAACAACATCTGACTACTAAGCAATAAAAAGACTCCAACCATTAGCACAATTTATGAATGTTTGCCAAGGATAACGAAACAGAATAAGAAAAACGACCCTTCTAAATCAATGACAAAATACACATAATATACACAATTTGAAACCAGAACGTTGTCTTTTGACTCTTTTCCTTGGGCCAAAAGTGATCCTGCATAAAAGTAGTACTAAAGAAAACAAAAACCTTTTGAAACTTTTTGAAAGGAATGGATGCACTCACATTCAACAAGGAAATAAGCTTGCCATACTCCTTGCGAATGTTGCGATGAAATTCCTTGCTTCTCACCGGAAGATTCGAGAACAACTTCTTCACAGTGACAGTAGTGCCAATTTGCCTTGCAGTTTTCCTCTCAGCTATCAACAAACCTGAATGATCATAAGTCAAATGCGTCGCTACGAGTTCATTTTTGGTTCTCGTTTCAATAGTCAGATTACCCAAAGCGCAAAGCGAACTCAATGCCTCCCCTCTAAACCCGAAAGTAGTCAGAGACTGGAGATCCATGAAATCCGCAAGCTTAGACGTATGATGCTTAAGCGCCACGACCTGGAAAATTGAATATAAATACATGAAGTAAATAAATTCGAATTCCGTCCAAATTCGTGTTAGTAAAGTGGATTAATTTACTTTGAAATTATTGGGCGAAATGCCGCAGCCATTATCGATGACTTGAAACCACTCTTCTCCGTACTCTTTGAGAGCGACTTCGATGCTGGTGGCGCCGGCGTCGAGGCTGTTCTCAACCAGTTCCTTGACGGCGGAGGAGAGGTCTAAGATGACTTGACCGGCACAAATTCGGTGAACCGCGCCTTTGTTTATGGGCTTAATTACAGGGGAATTAGATGGAGCCGGTCCTTCCATCGAAAGGGAATCGATAATTCAATGAATCGAACATTTACCAGCGAGTTGAACAAATCCCTCGCAACTAAATTACGGGAACGGATAAAAATTACGTGATGCGAATTGAAAGTGTAAAGAGTTAGGGTTTTAGCGCTCACAGAGAGGAGGTGAGAGACTATAAAACCCTTTCTCGCTAGATTTTGCCGCCAAAACAGAACCGATGCAAAAAGCTGGTTACTTGGCGCCAGTAAAAATTACTAACAGTTAACACATCTCACATCTCCTCTTAAAATAATTTTATATACCGGAGGCCCTGCCGCCCTGGGCCTTTTGTTTTCTTCACCTTTTCCATCTTTTTTTTTTTAAACGTTCAAAGTTCCTTTTTTTTTGGCACCAAAACGTTCAAAGTTCAAACAACAAATTTTGTCGCCTTTAGACCATAAGAAGGGTATGATCTCCAAAAAAAAACATAAAAAGGATATTAATCTGCATAAATTAAAGAAGTTGCTGGAAACTAACTGAAATAAGTGCTTCATAGACGTTGACATTTGCCACTGCAGATAGGATACCACATTAACAAGTCCTAAACCATTTGACAATGTGGTAATAAAAAGGTTTAGAATCAGACCAGATGAGGTACAAAATAGAGAATTACAGATCTGTAGGCCACCCCAACACCTTGGATATAAATGTTCATCCATTCAAATTGGATGTCCAAATTTACAATGGCGATTGGAATAATGAAATAATGAGATGGTACAGTATTTGGTTGAACCTTGCAGCAATCCAATTACGTAGAAGAACAATTCAATATCTTATAGACATAAAAATCGGAATGGACCAAAGGGATGTATCTAGATTTAGGAAAAGCTGAGCACCTCATCTCAATAGAAATAGCTACTACAACTTCTTAATGGAAATGGTCCAAAGAAGATCAGAATCAGATTGTACCGTCACTTTATCTCCTGTAACTATGTTTGATGTGCTCACTAGACCGCCAAATCTCATCTCTGTGTCATCTGAAATGAGAAAAAAGAGAAATAATAAGCCACAGCCATCTTTAAGAGCAAATAAAATAACCCCAGGCAACTGAGAAACATAAATGCTACTATGCTAGTAAGTAAGATGTGGATACTGAATACCACAATACGGAGAAACATAAATGCAGTGCTTTAAAAAGTAAGAAACAGGACTAACTAATAAGTAGTTACTAATATAGCAATGCAATAGAGAAGTCACTTGCACAAAAGTACAATAGTGCCCACCCCTTTTCATTAGAACAGGGGACATGCATGTGTGCGTTCTGCTCATATTAGCTGTCACAAGCTGTCTGAATAAATAGGGGAGAAGAGAGAAAAAGATTCAATTTCTCTTCAACTGTTTGGGTCACAATCAATGACACAAAGAAATAAGATGGTTGTACACTAGTATAATGTTTAACCATGTTTTACTGATGAACATAAGGGACAACTGCATTAAATAATACAGAATTAGGTTCTCTCTACATTTACCTCCATTGCTGGAGACTGGAGAGCTTCAAAAAGCTAGAAGAAAACAATCTTATTTTAGTATATACCATTGAGCTCCCCTGACTATGTTCGCTATCCGAACAAGGTGCAACTTTTAAGTGAAATGAAAAGCAAAGCAGCATAAGAAGGCATGATAAACTGATGACTTGAAAGCATATAATTATGTCAAATTGAGTACAATAGCCTAGTAAACTGAAAGCAAGCACCAGAGTAATGAAGTTCTATACTTACTCAGATCCCACTGAAGACCAGTTGATGTACTGCTCCTTGATGGTACCCCAATGGGGATGAGTCCACAGTGAGGACCCACAGTAGAAGATTGAATATGTATCTCATGCCGATGAGTCCTTGGAAGAAGATGGATCAGACTGTCATCAGATAGAAGGACAATCCTCATGGACGAGAAATTACATAGAACATTTAGGTTCCCCATTTCATGGTCAAATCGTCCTCCAAGTGCTCCAGCAACAAGAATGCAAAGCTGCCATTAAATCAGGGAAAAGAAACGTATCAATCTAAGCACACACTAGAAATAAAACATGTGGTCTCTGGTGCAGATTCCCCAGCTAACTTGTAACAAAGTTCTGCTTCCTAAACCAATCTTCAGATACCAACACTAATAAGCATGAAACATACAACAAAAGTAAAATGAATGCTACAGAAAGTGAAAAATTACAGTCAAATTCAAATAAAACTCTAGAACATACAAGTTTCACTTACATTAGACTTATCCAATTGTGGAGCAAAGTCACGAATGTATGTTATACATTTATGCAAATCCGTGGTGTCTTGATCATGAGAATTATCAATAATCTCTGTTCCCTGCACCGGAGAAGCAAGCGAAGGCATCTCAGTGATAAAAATTTAAGAACCAGATAGATTGTAACGCATCAAATGCAAGGGAAAATAAGTGAATTGTCATAAAAACAGAGCAGCGGATGGACAAAACGTAGGACATAGCACAGTGCAGCAAGATAAGAATGAATGGCAAACAAGCTTCAGAATCGTAAATGAAAGCATCATTGACATATATATTCAGTCGAATGTTTCTGGGGAAAAAAAAAGTTGTAAACTTACTAGACTTTTATAAAAATTAAGAACTTCAGTTCGTATTGAATCCATATCTCCTTTAATTACATCCGGCTTGTATCTGGTATGAATCAAAGAGTAGTATGTTATCACATCACAGCTTATAAATATAACGACATTAGAAAAGAAACATTTTTTGACATCACATAGAACAAATATACCAATTCAGAAAAATCAGTAAAAAGGTTTACAATACTAGGATACAGCAAAAAGAAAATAATGAAACTACGATCAAATTCATAAAGTTTTAGTAATAAGGAGTAAGTAAGGAGTGAAATCAGAAGAAGAAAAAAAAAGAAAAGCGTGAAACCTGCGTCGAATATCGGAGGCATCTTCTTGAGGAAGCAACAGAGGCATTTCATCGTACACACGGTTGGCGCCACCGTCAGCACAGAGGCGAAGCTGAGCTGCTCTAAACAAAAATAGACGCACAAGAGTTAAATCGTCAAAGAAGAGAAGAAAAAATAATTAGTAAAGAAAAAACAAGTGAGGAAGAAGGAAAAGTACCGTGCTTCCAGAGCAGAGGAGTGAATCTAGGAAGGTTTTGGTTAAGGAGGATAAGAGCGTAGGTTAGCGAAGGGCGGTGGTGCGGCGGAATGGTAGGGAGAAGAAAACCGGAAGAATGGTGCATCAACTCCATCGCAAAAGGAACTAAAGAAAGGAAGAGAAAGAGAAGGTGAATCGTATTCGGTATTGGTAGGAAAAGGAAACAATAGCATCATTCATGAGTTGAAAACGCAGACGAATAAATGGGAATGGGTGGATGGAAGAAGAAAAAGAGAGCTTTGTCAAATAATTGACTTTTTCTCTCTTTTGTATTATTTTATTTTATTTATATATATACTATAATGGAGTAATAATTTTCTTCAAAAAAATAATGGGATGGTGGACCGTGGATGTTTGTGGATCGGGCGTATCGACGATGGGGCTTAATTCACCGTTCAAAAAGGGGCCCACAATCTGAATCTGACAGCGTGAAGGAAGAATCGCGTGTCAGATCACTCCAGATTCACAAACTATCGTATCACGTGCGGTTTGGTTTGGTTGTAGACACAGATACGCATTGTTACACCTTACAATGTTATTGTTATTAAGCCTGCAAAGTGCGAACAAAGTATACTTTTTAATCTCTTTAATTAGTAATTAATTATATAGGAAAATTATTATATTTTTAGTAATTAGTAGTACTTTGATATATTGTCGTAATCTGATCACATTAACTTTTTATTAAAAAGTTACACGAAATCAATTTCAGTCCAAAATTCCTGGGATTATTATGGTTGATAAAGAAAAGCCAGATCGGTACCCAAAAAAGGAATAGAAAAAAGGCCAAGACAGATGGTCTCGCTGTCACCTTTTCTTCTCCTTTTCGTTGGTCAAATTTCTGACTAACAATTGTCTTTCAATTGTGTAGATTAGTTGCAGGAAGCCACCATTTCCTTTCCCATGAATAAGTCTTTGAATTGATATGAAAACTCAACTCCCCAACCCAACAACAGCACAATCCCAAGTTCCCAACCCACCGGACCAAACACAATAACAGCACAAAACAAAACTATCTCAGGGATTTATTTCGATGCTGACAAGAATACAAAGAATGACTAAAATTAAATTATTCCTATGTACAAGCAGAAAAAGAAAGGAAATAGTGAGAGCCAAGGATTGAGGGGGGTGAAGAGAAAACGCTTTCATTTTAAAAGTAAGCCTGCTCGATAAATATTGTAAAATTAATTAATTGCTAACAGAAAAGATTGTGAAAATTTTCCCAAAACCTATATACTATGATACAAGGAAAAGCCGGGACCTGCATTGGAATTCCAATAACGCAGATCTCGCAACTTGGCCACCCTTTTATGGTGACGACGAAGAATTAAATGAGAACTGGGCTATACACAAAGAAACCTCCTCTACATGAAATAACTTAATGGTTTCTTCTTTCTTGATCCACCTTCTCCATATAACTCATTCCATTGAAGAAGCTCATTCATGTTGGTAGACTCTGATGACACACTTGCACATACCTGCCAATTATATAAATTGTAACAATCAAACTCAATACAAACATTTAGAACAGCGATTTTTTACGCGATATTCCCATTCATGGTAATCTAACTACGATAAATTTGGCAAATAGTAACCATCATGTGTAAATATAAAAGCTTACCAACCATGTGCCCATGGGAATGATGGGATTATTACAAGTCCAAGACTTCAATAAATAATCAAAAATTGTAAGCTCTATCTATGCAATGACTGAAGCCAAGTATGTTTACCTGTTCATGTGCATATTTAAAATCATCCATCTTCAGGGGACGAACGTCAGCGCTGCTATACAACGTAGGTAAAGGTCTATTCTCAGCCACTGCTGAAGCTTTCTCCTGCAATTGCATGAAATATCAGTGTATGGCCTTTGCACATATGTTAAATTTTCATGTTGTAAAGCACATAAAAGATTTTAGAAGCGGTACACTTATCCATCAAAAACACATCACAGTACTCAATTATTTCAGTCCTTCCAAGTCCTAAAAGCAGGGTTAGCATTCCTCATTAAAAGTTGCATCAGAATTACCCAAGTTTAACACTTTCTTATTTTCCTTCCCTAACCAACCGTGTTGGTAACATAAGGAATACCCACATATTAGCACAAAGAAAATAAATTCACTCTCCCAACCCAGAATTTGTTAAAAAATAAGATGAGCAATATATGTAATTACTAGCCACAATCAAATGTACCCAAAGATGAAGGATTCACCCCCTTTTTAGCATCATTTGCAAAAGCAACAAAGTTTATAAGCTGCAAATGTATCATAGAAAACTTAGATTATAACATCAACTAACCTTCTTTTCCTTTTCCAAGATTTCTCGTATAGGACAATGTGCAGCAGTAACACAAAGGTTCTGCAATAGAAAAACCTTTATTAGAAACAAACATAGGCAAAGGCTAAGGAAACTTGACCCCTTAAAAAGCTTCAATATGGTTTTGAATGAAATTTACAAGACAACTCAGCTAAGAGGGGCAGGGATGTCTTCTTAATAAAACTTTGATGGGTAAAAGAATCAACTTTTTGGAAAGGAGAATTCAAACATCCCTCGAGTTGTTCAAACTAGACAATAGAATAAAATAAAGAGGTCAAAATATCTACCTTAAGGTCACTTCCGGAATATCCATCAGTCATATTTGCAATAGCTTCCAAATCAACACCAGAAGACAACTCCTCTTTGGCTAATATAACTCTCAAAATCTTTTCTCTATTTGGAGCATCTGGCAAATTAACCATCAATCTGTACAACATTCAACAGGGAAGTCAATGATGCTTGTCAGACTACAGCAACCCAAAGAAATAATATCACAAGAAAGCAAAAACCTTCTAGGGAGCCTCCGGATGACAGCCTCATCCAGGTCAAATGGCCGGTTTGTAGCAGCAAGAACCAACACTCTTTCTTTATCCTTTGTCCTGAGGCCATCCCAGTTTACCATAAATTCATTCTTCATTTTACGCATAGCCTCATGTTCACCCGGATTCTCCCGTCTTCCCAACATGCTATCAACCTATATATCCACCGAAGTCAATAAATAAAACTACGTGTCATATGTAAGAAACAAGAGAAAACATAAAAACAATGAAGGAAAAGACAATGAAATATCAGGCAATTGATCTAACAGAAAGCACACTCCAGAAGAAAATAAACTACACAAGTTGAACAAACCTCATCAACAAAAACAACACTAGGCGCAATTTTACTGGCTAGAGAGAAAACTGCTTTCACGTACTTTTCCCCTTCTCCAAACCACTGCAGAGCATACAAATGCGTCAAATACATAACACAAGCAAATTCTAACAAAAGCAAAAATGACCATAGTTCCAAATACCTTTGAAGTTATGCTAGACATTGATATGTTAATAAAGTTTGCACCAGCTTCAGTTGCAACAGCCTTGGCAAGCATTGTTTTACCAGTACCAGGTGGCCCAAACAGCAAAATTCCTTTACAGGGCTGCAAAAGCGGAAACATAAACAATAAGGACACAAGGGAATCAATTTGGAATCTCACCTTCCCAATAACCTATGATAAAGCAAAACTAATTATTGAGAAGATGTATGAATCAATTCAACCTTTGTCAACTGTCCCTTGCAAAATAACTCAGGCCTTTGAAGCGGAAGCATCACCAACTCCTTCAAGGTGTCCTTGACATTCTCAAGGGCTCCAATATCATCAAAACTAACCCCAATATCACTTGGTGGAATTACATCCGCAAGAAGTTTCTTCTCAAATTCATTCTCAGTGACCACATCCTGAAAATCAGTAAAAGATTGTAATTCAATAGCAAACCAAGTTTTCACTTTCTAATAAGATTGATCGCCAACAACTTGTATGAGGGGCAATGACTACACATAGAACCCAGAGAAAGAACACAACTGTACCTTAAGTGATTTCTTTGAGCTTTTGCTTTCACTTTGAATCCCTTGCAAAATGTTCAGCCCATATTTGATGCTGCAACAGAAAATTCACACAAAAGTTAGCACGAGAAAAAAAAGGGAGACATCTAGTTCATACATTCCCTTCTAACATTGAAGAATTGCAGATTACAATAAAGGAGGATAATATATATAACCTTTCAGTTGAAAGTACAAGTTTAGCATCTTTCACCAAAGCTTCTGAAGAATGCATGAAGTGATGACTTAGTGCCCAGCCTACAATTTTCTCCACGCCTATAATGAAAGAAAAGGTTAAAATATTGAAATTAAGAAAAAGAGAATATACAACTGGTATGAAGTATATGAAAAGGAGTTCAAGAATACTAACTCTCATTTGTAAGGGTTTGATCTTTAATGCAAAGAGTTTCCAGATCAGGGCAATCCAAACCATTTCGATTGAGAACCTGATAGCAGAAAATTGTAATGAGAATCCCTTAACAGATACTTGCAGCTCAAATTATCAGATAACTGAACAGTTTATTAGTTTCTAATTATAACGAAGGCACATATCAGGCAACTTCTGTCTGCTTTGAAGGAGGAGGGGTTGAAAGAAGTGTACTTTTATTATAAATTTAATCAGCTTTCGGTTCTCATAATAATAGGTTGATTTATTCTACACTAACAAGAAGGCTTTACCAACACAAGGAAGAGTGAGCCAATCAAAAGCAATCTACTTAAAAGGAAATTCTAACTCGCTAGCAGAAACATGAAGTGCAAAACTTGAAGACAACAAAGCAGGATAGCAAAACTCACTGATCGAATGCTAACAATGTTTGACTGTGCTTTAAGAGTTTCAATGTCCCGTTCTAACTGCTGCTTCCAGTCCAAAAGTAAAGTTTCATCCTGACATGATTCAGGAATATTAAATTAAATATTCCAATATTTGTAACTGGCAACTAATGCTAAACTGAGAGAAACTTACTTGAGGCAACTGGATTGTCACTTTGTTAGGGAAAAGCCGAGTAATTTGTTTCATTGTTTTTGGTGCTTCTTTGCTCCTGTCATGAAGTCTACCAAAATTATCCTGCAGAAAGATTACAATTGCATCAGGTGTTGCTGAAATGAGAAAGTAAGTAAAGGAAAATAATAGATAATCAACCATTCAAAAGCTAATACACTTTTGTTGCAACATGTGCAAGGACAACCTCCAGGTGCTGCCAGAGTCACATAAGATAAAAAATGCAACTGCAAATGCTAGGAATGCTTTCTAACTTGTGAAATTCAATGAGGCATTTTAGAGATGGCAATAATGACACAATTGCAGAACAGTTCAGAGCACTCCATATCAAGCAATATACCTTAAAAAATTAGCATGTAACCACACATGTTTCTAAAGGTCAACTTGACATGTAGAGACTTAGAACCACTAACAAAGTCAGGTACAAAAATGTTGGACAATAGTAGAATAAATTTTGGACGATAGTTAAAAATTAGCTTTGACATACTGGAAAAGCAAGATCAAGCAAAGCCGTCTGGTTGGCTCCAAACTTTGTGAACAAAAGACCACCAGGATGAGACTGCAGGAAAACAAATTCACCAAAATCAAACAGTTAAAATACTTTGCAAGTATAAAAGAAAAAAGCAAAGCAAATAAAAATGATGTGAAGTTGCTCACTTTTTCCTTACGATTATCCATCTGGGTATGAGAACCAATTACAACAACATTCGCAGGCAGATTCTCAACCTTACTCTTCAAGGCAGCACATACATCTGTATTTCCACCCACAGACTTCTCTATGTCTTTCACAAACAAAATCAAGGGGCTGTTTTTGCTTTCATTCAATGCAACCTATAGCAGTGAGATAATTCAGAGTAAATACTTAGCATATCAATTATCATGTATTGATCAACGATGAGTACCTCAAAGAGTTCATTAACAGCCAGCTTGTCAACATCTTCACCACCAGAACCATCTAAGCGAAGTGAGCTTGCTGTAGAGTGAAAAAATCATAGCAAGCAAATTAGGTATGTAGTAAAAACATAAAAGGTAAGATTAAATAACAAAAAATCATAAAAGATACTTCAATCAATCCAAGAAATGGACTAAAAAAAATCACCAGTACAGAAGAACCCATGATCTTCTTCACAAAGCCCTCCAAGGTCGTTGCCCTCCGGAATAGATCTGTCAAATCTAACCCCAATTTTTGAGGAACCATTTTCTTCAAAGGCAAGGACTACTCTGCCCCGAGAACCAAGGCCAGGCCCCCTACACAATAACACAAAAATTACCCAACTGCAATACAATATGCCTTTCATACATTCATATGTTCTAATGAATATGCCACTACTAGAAGCAAACTTATAAAAGACACTGCTTATTGATCCATGACATGTACACAAGTGTTTGCAAAGACAACGCCAAAACTGCAGAATATAAGCATGCAAAAAGTACCTTAAAGCAGGTTGTAGAGAGGAAAGTCCAGAAGGTGCATTGCCACCCACAAACCTGACCCTATCACCTAAGATTCCACAATAAATCCCGTTAGTAATTGATAATGGTCCATCAACAAATTAACAGTTTAGTAAGCCACGCATCACATACCTTTCTTGAAGGTATAGTGCTTAGATGTAGCAGTTGATACTTCCTGCTTTGGTAAAGCTTGGGAGCTCAGTGAAGAACCACCTGTTATATCAGCTTCGACGCTAGAAGTTGGTCTCTTCTGATGAAAAACAGCAGCAGCCTGTGCAGCTCTTTTGGCATATACAGATGCCCTTTCAGCCCTTGAAGTCTCTTTCACACCATCAGCTTCTTTTGATGTTGATCCCTTAATAAATTTGAAAAAAAAAAAAAAAAAAAAAAAAAGGTTATAAGAAGCCTAAAAATGTCCAGATAAAAGGAAACTCAAAAGCAACACAATACAGAAGTTTTTGCAGCCACGAACACAATTTTCTTAAGGAATTTGCAATGAGTTTGACAAATTTTTCCAAGGCAGAGACATAACCAACAACAATTACAATAGTTATAGACCCCAAAAAGTTTCCCCTGATTCCATAGAAGATCGACAATAACTGTTCAAAAATAATTACCAAAAGGCATGATATAACGTAAATGAAGCAGGAAGCATACATACTGCAGTTCCACAAAAACTTGATTACATAACATGCAATTGCAAAGATCAAAACGAGTTCAGATGCGAAAGAGGTATACCCCGGGCAACACAAGAGATTCAACAATCAGCAATCTAGCACCGAAATGTTTAGCAAGTGCCTTCGCCAAAGTCTCCTGATATATTTCTGAACCTAAATATATTGAAAGGCAATTAAAACTCTCAGCAGAATGAGAAAGAGTAAAGAAGATCAATTAAACACACTTAACATGACGAATTAACAGAAATTGGCAGCCATACCTGCAGGACCAGATAATAAAATACGAGGGCTCATGGTAGGAAGATCTGAGGCATACTTTGCAAATTTATTACACTTCAAATGGACATAAGTTGAGGATATCAAAACATTCTTTGTTGTATCACTGTAGCAATGGAAAATTCCAAACAAATTAACCAAACAAAGCTCAAATCCGGTAAAAAGACCATAAACCAGGTTCAACAAAGCCAGAATACATAAAGAATTTCTATTATCAATGACATGCAATATAGCGTAATCATCATTTACTACAAAAATAATGTATAGACAGGAAAGGGGGTAAGAAAATATGTAAAACCATAATCAACATTAGACTTATCAAGGTACAGACATAACAAATAAGCAAACTATGCTTCCTCAACAATACAGGAGTCAAGGCCCATCTACAAGCTGAAAGCAGAAGAATACCTTAAGTAATATGGGAAATTTTCAAATGAGACGTCTATGTTGTCTGGATTGAGAATGCCTTCCTGTAAACTATCCTTAAAAGCTTGTCGCTTAGTTGATATCAAAACTGTAGGAGGTTCATATTCCTTGAGCATCTCTCTAATTTCCCTTTGCTCATCAAACATTTTAGTAATGCTACCCAAATCAAAGTCAGTAGATGTACCAGCAAGGATACGCAATAATGGCCTTAACGGTACACCTGCCCCAGGGACCTTTGTATTGTCAGCATCCATACTATCATCCAACCCAAGTCTGTCAAGATTCGAGTTTTCGTTGGCAGCCTCAGGTGGAGGAGCAACAGTTTTATCCCTAGAAGAAGCAGTGGCTGGATCCTCATTACTAGTACTCTCCTTCATGTCCACCTCTGCAACACGGTCATCAGACACATCACAACCAGAAGGTACAGTAGACAGCTCTGAATTTTCTTTTGTTGACAAAGATGCCAATATAGTTGCTGCCCCAGCAACAGCTGATGGGCCACCTGATCGTGTCTCAATAATCCCTTTTATAGGACCATTCTGGGCTTCTAAAATGCTTACAGAAGAAGGTATGCCTGGAGCAGCTAAGTTATCACTGGTGAGCTGCTGAAAAATCTAAGTTTTCATTAAGGAATTAAAACTGATATAATACGCAATTATCTCATAGTAATAAAAAAGTTGAATAACAAAACATGCAGGACAACACAGAAGTCTTAGATAGATTGTCTTTAATACGTTTATACTAAAGTTGGAGGTGATTGCCAAAAAGGATACATATGCATGATTTCCAGTACTAGTGAAAATCAGTTCATCGCCTGCATTCAGAATTAAACTGGCATTTTTACGGTAGCTCCTCCCGTTAACAAGGACAGAACCTTTTCCTCCTGTAATTTCTAATAAAGCAATAGAAGCACCATCATTCTACATGGAAAAGAAAATGAAAATCAGCCCTTTGTATACGCACAAAAACAATCAAACGCTCTGCAAACAAGTATATGAATAATCCATACCTCTACATGCCTCACTTTGCACAGAATGGTGCTAATATTGGGATCTTTAAGACATAAGTTACATTGACGGCTTTGGCCAACAGTGAATAGCGTGCCACACATGACCATGTGAGGATTCTGAGATGAATTTAGCACAATCATGATAAGAATCAGAAAAAATCGGTGGTTAGCATTAAAAAGAAGCATTAAGCATCAATACAAATCTAAAGAGGCCGACTAGTTTGTGACTTGGTTGTAAGTCCTTCAGCAAGTTTGGCATTGGAAGATACCCAAAAAGCAAAGGAAAAAAGCTTCCTCAAGATTGTAATCTAAACAAAGAAGGCATTCTTAATCTTTCAGCTAGAAACCAGAGAGCAGAAAATTGCCTAATTCACCAATTCCGTGATTAAGAAGGATACAACAAATCAAGACCATCATTGTAAAAATCATTGCCAAAAGAAATTTAACCAAGGCTTCAAGGCATTCAGAATTTCCATCTACAAATTCTTAATGTGAAGCATAGTGTCAGCCATATAGACCAACAAGAACTAATATAATATGTAATGTAATACTTCCAGTGCAAAAGAATATAACTACTTTGCTTAAAAATTAAAATAGAATCTCCAATTGACCTATTCAGTTAAGAACTGGGAGCAATCTTCCAATGACGTCTAAATATCTGTAAAGTGCATCAGCCATGGAAAATTTTCTTGGAACAAAAAAGAACCCTAATTACATTTCAATTTCAATGTTTTGCAAAGACAAAAAGAATTCCAATATATATTTCTAATCCTTAACCAATTAACCACAGAGATCAGGAACAGAAAGTTGGACAATAATTATAAGAGGAAAAAAAGAAAGGATAACCAGCGCACTTTCATAAAACATACCTGAGAGTGCTGAGAAAGAAGCTTTCCCCAAGGGACCTTAGAACCTGATTTCGCTGATTTTGTCGGCTTCTTCTTATTAACCCGTCCCGTATGCCCTGCAGCAACAGGCTTTGGTTTTTCCCCATCCTCCATGACAGCTTCACCTACTTGACCCCAAAAAAAAAAACCCAGATTATTAAAACCCCATTTAAAAAACCCCCAATTGAACCCCATTAAAGAAAATAACGGTAGGGAAAAAAACCAACATTTAGAGCCCCAAACCCAACTGAGAAATTAATCTAGGATCGCACCTAAGGACTGCGGAGACACCAAGGTAACGTTTTCCACATCAGCATCGGCAGACTTATCGGGAACAGATGCATCGACAGCCTTAGCCGCATCAGATACACGCAGATCAGAAGAACGGGGGTCCGTTACCCGTGAGTCCGACCCAGATTCTTTAAGCGGACCTAGGGCTTCGTTAAGTGGCCCAGATACGGCAGCTCCATTGGTGGAGGACGAAGCCGGTTCAGATGCCTAAAAGAAACAAAGCAAATCAGTCCCAGATTCAAATCTAAACGACACAAAGAAAAGATTTTGACACGCATGCAAATTGAAAACCCTAAAGAAAAAGAAAAGATTTGATCGTTGGAAGAAAAACCTAAGAGAGGGATTAACAAAGAAAGCACCTTGGATCGTTTACTAGAAGTGGGAGGGGAAGCAACTGGAGAAGCAAGGGGGCGTTTGGCAGAGGAGGAGCTCCGACGAGTTTCAACCATCTTCTTGTCAAAGATTAAAAAATCAAAAAAGGGTTTTAAGAAGGGGTGAGATTTTTTCCCTCTGGGTTTCTCTGATCCGAAAAAAGGAACGACCTTTGAGTCTTGAGAAGAAAGAGAATCAGAGAGAGAGAGAGAGGAGAAAGAGGGAAAAAGAAAAGAGAAAAGGGGTGAATGATTGCGGGGAGATCAGTTATCAAGGTTCCTGTACACCTATTATTTATATATATATATATGAAATATAAATAAAAAATATTTTAAATTTAAGAAGAAAAAAACATAAAACCTTTACTTATTAGGAGAGTATATATATATATTTATTGTGTTGTAATATTTTTTAATATAATAATAATAATATTTTATATTTTATTGGGATTTAATTTTTGGAGGTTATGATTCTTAGGAAGCGGTGAAATGGGTTGTTTGGTTTTGTGAAAAAAGAAAGTGAAACTTTTTTTATTTGGGTGTAATAAATACATACAAAAAAGGGGCACATGGGTCAATTTATTTGAGGATGTTTTTTATTTACACTGCTGCGCTACTTACTACACATTTATTGCTGTTTTGGTTAATGATTTCTGGATTTTTGGTTGGGCTTTTCTGTGTCCGGGAATGAGTGTGAATGAAGGATTTGGTATTCCTCAGATTTTGTCAAAACCCAAACAGGATTTTTTGCCGAAAACAGAAACAAATTTGTTGAAATCCCTAATGTTGACCACACTTTGATAACAATGGAAATTACTTGATATTACGATAGATCTTACAGATTAGCAAATAAAAACTCTTTTTTTCATGTATTATTTTCCAAAATATATAAATATATTTTTTTGAAGGATTCAAGATATAAAATATTGAATGTGTTCAATGTGAAAGTTATGTGAATTTTATATATTTCATCATAATAAAAAGACACAATTTCATAGTAATAATAGTAATAGTATATATATAATATAATAATTCTCTGTGGCTATATATAATATATGATTCACTAAGATTGTTTTTTATTAAAATCTTAGGACAATTTCTCCATGTCTTCGTCCTTGCCTATGAAGACCAGAAGATTGAGGCACAAAGCTTTTTTTTAATTGATATAAAATATTACCTCAAATTCCAAACATTATGATTTTATGAGATGGCCATTGCAACTTGTATCACTTATTTTAATTTTTACAACTTTGTTTGAGAGTATAATAAAAGATGTTATTTCTCCTTTTTCTTGTGCAAATGAACATGTTATTACCCAAAAATTGACATACCAATTCAATCATCATAGTTCTGATCAATTCTTAATTCAGGAGTTTCATGGCCTTGTTTAAGGCATTGTTATGATATAAAATACTTAAAATTACATTTGCAATCGACAAAAAAAAAATTCTGTAAAATATGGAATTTGAGCTAAGTAGCTAACATACCAAAAATGCAATCAACTTATATAGCATGTGAGTTTACATGCCAAATACATGCACAACAATCAACTTTTCTCTATTATTATTATTATTATTATTATTATTATATTATGAGGGGATCAACTTACACCCGGTGTAAAGTTTTACACCCTTTTTTAACTTAATCTATGATTAATACTTTTAAAAATCAATCGTTGGATTTAATACTCTTATTGAATGGATTATGTACGTAAAATTTCAAGTCGATCTAATATCTTTATCATATCGATCGGGACTCCAACATTTTTCAATATTTTCAATATATATGTATTTAACGGTGAAAAATATTATGCATCAAACATAGTTAAATATCTTCAATTAACTTGAAATTTGACATACATGATCTATATGATAAGAATTTAAGATCTAACAGTCGTATTGAATAAATTTAAATTCTACAAAAAAATATAAGAGAGCAAAAAAAGATGTAATTTACACGGGTGTAAGTTGATCCCTCCTCTATTATTATTATTATTATTATTATTATTTATCTAATCAAAGCTACCTCTAAACATTATTAATCCAAGAATAGTATCTTCCTAAATCTTTCTAAATAGATGCATAAAGGTTAATACCCAAAAAAAATGCATGCAGGTTAAATCTCTCTCCGACAAATAGCCTTCAAAAAAAATTGAATTAAATAATAGGAAAATTCTAAACAGTCAGAAAAATTGATTAGAATTTTGTCTCAAATGATGTGTCATGTGGAATCATCTCATGTTTTGTAGCAAAACTCCATTTAATTAGTATATGTGTCATGTGGAATCATCTCATGTTTTGTAGCAAAACTCCATTTAAATAGTGTTGGGACCAGTTTACTGGACCAATCGTGTAACAACACGTCATGCAAAACCAAATTTCGGATCAATTTTTCTGATCATGCAGCAAAACTCTAAACAATAAATCTGAAAGTCCCGAAGGAATTGTATTTCAAATTTCCAACAATATTTTCACCCAAAAAGAAAATCCAATAATATAATTTACTCAACAATAAGTCATGTGTATTTAAAGAGAAATCCCGAAAAAAAAAAGGACAAAAGTTTGCTTTATAAAATATAAAATAATTAATAGTAGTACTATATATAAGAAATAACATATGCCATCACTTCAAAAAAAAAAAAAAAATCAAGTGATAGCAGCAGTAAGTATTTTGTTTGGCCGCCAACTTGTAAGGGTGCCGCAAATTTCCAGCTATGCCTATGTGTTCATATAACAAGTTGCTATAAATGGCGGCAGAGCTTCAAATTAGGTGGCCAGTCACTGGAAAAGTTAATTACACACAGCGATTATTATATCCTAAATTTTTCAACAAGTCAAATTCAAGTTGTCAACCTGCAGCCTGCAAGAGTCCTTCAGGGTTTCCCAGAAACTCCCCAGCCATTAATTCCCCGTAACGAAAAATTAGCTTAAATATGCCCATCACCTGATATATGACTATATGGACAACAAGGACCTCTCCACTCTACCATTCTTACCAGGCACCCGTAACTGTCACAAGTTGTATGATCACTTTCAATTTCATGCACAATTCGCCCCATTTTGATTTTAAACTGGCGGAACTAAGGAGAGGCAGCAGGGCCATGGCCCCCCTCGGCTTATGAAATCTTGTGTGTATGTGTATTTTATCAACCAAATAAAGTGGAAAAATCTTGTTTTGGCCTCTCCATGTTTTTTTTGTTTTCTAATTTGGTCCTTTTCTTTTTGAATTTGTCTATATTTTTTGAATTTGGCCTCTTGATATCAACTCCTTTTATATATAAAAATGAATCAAGTTTTCTTTAATTGATTTCAATATATTCAAGAATCATGTTTTTATTTATTGTATTTTCTTATTATATTATTACTTATTAAATTGGTGATGATTCAATTCATGATTGGAATATGATGTATATATATATACACCGGTCGGCCCCCCAAAGAAATTTTTCTAGTTCGGCCTCTCATTTTTATCAGTTTTTAGTTTTCACAGATGGAAAGAATTGTATATAGTTCCTAAGTAAAAACTGTGATGTTAAAGGTTAAAATTATATATACATATATATATATATATGTAACTATTATCAGCAACCAAAACTGTTTTTTAACACGTATGACATTATTATTTTTCATGTGCCAGTTGCTATGATATTTATTTTTGCACTTTTGCAAATTGCAAGCTTGCAAGCAACAGTAAAAAAGAAAAGCAGTGGAGAGTTTGCTTCAGAACCAAGCTTTGCAGGGTGCAAAAACATATATAGGTTAATAAAAAACAGAGCAAGCACTTGAAAAGTCCAACTCTTTGTTAAAAAAAGAAGAGAGGCTTAATATTTTAGCCATCAGTTAATTAAAAAAGAAAACATAAAGTGAGTACTTGAGACTTGAGAGTTGAAACACCCAAATTGTGCAAGTTTTGGGAAGGAAGCTCCTAATTTATCATGGGTTGGTGTTGTGAATATTCTGGTTTGGCAGTCTTTTAATTTGGGAGATGCTTCCCAATAACGCAAAGTTATTCAAAATATTCAATAACCCAAATCAGTTTGGTTTTAGATTAGTATATAGTAAATAGTACTATTTATTTATAGTCTTAACACTATAATTATTTAGTATATATTTGTCATTAACCTATGATGCGAGTCCAGTCCAGTGGTCGCCTACCATCCGGGAACATTGTGGATTAGAGAATGGATAATATAAAAATGTTTAATTATTTTCTTTTAGTAGTTAATTTTGGATTCAAAGTGTGAAAGGGTGAGTTGATCACATGGAACATAGAAAGTGGAGAAAAGGAATCAATTAAGCAGGACCTTAATTAATCATGCAAGAATTGATTAGATTTTAATCATTGGCATGTTTACGTGGATCTAAAACCCTGCCAAAAGGAATAAAAATCATCAGCACTTAGCAGAAAAAAATAAACAAACAAAGACTAATTATTAAAAAAGAAGTCAAAATGTCTGACCCAAATGCCAAAATTTTCTGGTTTGGTTTTTTTGGTTTTAACTCTGCAAAATGACAGTTAAGAAATGGAATCCATGCTTGGGCAGGCAGGCTGGCTATACTTGCTTTCCGTGTCAGCATGTGTTGGGCAAAGGCTAATAAATTGGAAAGGCATTTTTAACAAAGATATTTTTTGCTACTTAGATTCTAAACAAAAGGGTTGGCTTTGAAATTGAAATTTGAAACAATAGAAATGGTAGAAGTGTCTGAATAATACAAGGCAGGAGTTAGGTTGTAGGCTTTTAATTTACTGGCCTGTAGTTGAATTGAAATGAAATGGAAAGAAGATTAATACTAGCACAGTAGTAACTATTTGGCACATGGTGGAGGGGATCTTAATCCTGATTTGGCTACTTTTAAGATATGGTTGTTTGTTGAAGCGACGGGTCAAAGACAAAAAAAAATTCAAAATCTAAAGCATTGAATTGGGTCATTGGTTCGACAGCCGCAAGTCAAGTGTACCCTGCCGTCGGATATTGTCGTCCATTCATGCTTTGGCTGCGGGCTATGGCCCCAAATTTATGCAAGAGGCAAATATGGGAGAAAAGATGTGAAAATTTTCTTTGAAGTCCATTTACTATAACCAAATATTAAATTTAGTATTGTACTCAAATTTGAATAATAATGTAGTTATTTTTTGTACTAACCTTCCAAAATCTGGTAACAACATTAGATCTCAATTAATCTGGCGTTGATTCGTGTCTCTCAGCATTTGTTTTTGAAATTTACAAGACACGAAGAATTCGAAATCTTATTTAAAGAACATTGAGATTAATTGTCGGAATGTATCCATTAAGATTATGACCTTATTTAAAAGACGTCAAACTCTTTTCATTCAACCGGGATCTTCACTGACAAGGGCTTAACTGGTCTATTTTTAACAGTAAAAAGATTCACATAACCCAAATTGGATTGGAATATAAAGAGGGACTTAACAAAAACTTTTAACCCCCCCCCCCAAAAAAAAAAAGGGGGGGGGACTTTCTTTTGAAGAAGAAAAATGGTTAATGATGAGAAACTCTTATAAACTACCACAGTGCTATCAACATTGTTACTGATTAAAACTTAATTTCGTTCAGTTGTTCTTTGCAATCATTTTAGACAATTATTCTAGTTCTAGTACTAATTTCAATTATACTACGATTATATAATAAATAAATCCACCAGCATGAACTTCAAAAAGTAAGTGAAAATTGAAGCAGGCCCACAATGGAGTCCATCATCCATGTCTCCAATTCAACGGACCATTTTCCTTTATACCACTATATCAAAATAGTAACATTGAACCCAAAGTTGCAAATAAAAAAGGAAGAGGAAACCCCTTCAACAAGTCAAACATAAACCAACCCAACCAAAAACCCTGCCAAAACCCCTAATTTCACTGCGTTAAAACTGACCCCCCATTAGTCGAGACGGCAGGCTCTCTTCCACTCTCCTCGAAAACTTTTGCGATTCTGTCAACCGGAACCAAAGGCAGATACGAACCCACCGCATAGCCTTTCTCATTAGTATAATAAACAACCCGATTATACTTCTCCGACCAGTAAGCAGCCGTTGGGACCACGATCTGAGCCACTTGAGGGAAAAGCGGGAGACGGTTAAGCGATCTCCAAGCCGAAACAGCGTATTGTTCCGCCACCGGCTCGTACTTGCTGTACAGCTCCTTAGCCGTCGGTTCATACTTGGTGTAAACGGACTTGGTGATAGTCTTAGCCGCATCCACTACGCCGGCTCGTTGGACTTCTGAAGCCATGGCTCGAGCCTGGACTGAAGCCTGCTTTACGAGAGACGGCACGTGACGGTCCAACTCACTCAAGGAGTCGTCCACCTGCAAATCACGTGAACACCAAGAATCACATCAATTAACTAGTATTTCTGTTAAAGGAATTAAAGAACTCGATTCCTTAACAAAAAAGGGCCCCAAAAGGCCAGATTTTGATGTTTAATAAAGTTAAAAGAAATATGGGACAATAAATGTTTAGCGATTGCTTACCTTGCGATCGACAAACTTGAGGAGTTCAAACGGAACATCGTGGAACTTGTCATAAACGGGGCCAATGACTGTCTTGACGGTTCCTTCGACGGTTTGGACACCAGATTTAAGTGGACCGGCATTTTCCTTGGCGTACTCGTAGACGCTTGATAAGCATACAACTGCATAGATCGCCGCCACTTGAACAAAATCTAGATACTTCAGTTTCTTCTCATTTGCTTCAATCTTCATAGAAAAGAAAAACAATCAAATTCCATGTAAAATGAAGAAGAAATAAAAATAAAATGTTGGAATGCTTACTGCTTCTGTTGGCTGTTTGGGATCTGATTCGGCCATTAAAATTCCACCGTTTTGATTCTACTGCTTTGAAAAAGTTTTTTAAGAAAAAGAGAGAATAGATGGAAGGGAATTGAAGTTCTTCGAATATAACGTAAGGGACGGAACAGAGCGTTGCAACAACTCCCGTTTTATAGCGATTCCCCTATCACAGGCGTGGATCCCCATAACAAATCTACGGCTTTCATAGATCACTTCGCCACGTGGCGCATGATTAAAAAGGGTCGCGACTCATAGTAGTCAAAAGGAGTAAGAGTTGGACAATTTCGAGGGTGGGTTTTTAACATTTTTAAACCTTTCCAATTGGGACTTTGGGCGCAAGGCGATGATGACGGCCCATTTGAAGAAGGTTGGGATTCTTACGCGTGTCTCATTAGACGACACGTGCGTGCTGCTTTCCATAAGGTGAATGATTGACAAGTGGCGGAAGATGATAAGGTGTAGTGTACAACGTGTCAAGATAACATTCTGTGCATGGATGGGCACGGATGGCTATGCAAATTGATTTGGCACAAAGATCAAGGAGATACATGCCAATGTCATTGTCTGTTGATTCTCATAGTGTCTTCACTTTTTTCATTTTCTATTGGAAGGGATCATCTGCAACAACGAAGATAGTGCAGTAAGTTCAAGTGATCCGCTAGTAACTGCCCAACAGGTTAAAACACATTTTGTGTTCTCCCAAAATTGAACAAATTCATTTCTAGTATAATTGTTGTAATGAAATCTTATATATCTCATTGTTATGTTTTTTTTATATTTGATGATTGAAGATTAAAAATAATTGTTGTTATAAATGATTATCATAGAGATTTTTTTTTTACCATATGTATAGCCACTTTTACGGTTTTATTATTGATCATGTTAAATTCGGATGAGTCCACTATAGAAATGAGAAATCTTCAAATTGAAATATTCCTTAAAGATAATAAGTGTTAAATAACTTCGATCCAATTATTCATTGAAAATACTATTCAATTAATTTCCCTATTATTGTCATCACTTTTTTCTGAGACATGATTTCTTATATAGTTCTACCTTTTTTATGTAAGGTCTAAAATAGAGAATGAGATGATGGCAAATTCTATCTGAAAAAAAAAGTTATAAAAAGGTACGGACTTATGGTTACTGCATCTAGAGGAATAAATAACTTGGAAATTGTAGTTGATGTCCAACTTGTTATATGTCTTATTGAGTATGTTACCATTGATTCACATCCATTAGACAATATGATTTTTGATTGTAGGAAACTGATGCAGACATTTAGCAACATGAAGATATCCCATTGTTATAGAGAGAGTAATAGGACAACTGATGCTCTTGCCAACATGAGACATGTTCTTTTGGAACCTTTTGTTTTATTTCCAACTTACCTGATTTTATGTATGTCATTTGGTTCTTTGATAATATGGGAATCCCATTCCCAAAAGTTGTAAACATTTGATATATTTATTTAAGACATACCTTTTGAAAAAAAAAGTTATAAAAAGGTGATATCATCAAGATTTGGAATGTTAATTTAGTTGCCATCCAAGTATTGTGTCTTAGTTGGTAAAAAAGTATTGTCTTACAATATGATTACTGATTGAGTGATGGTCCTATGGACTCGAGTCCGTGGGAGTTACCACGCAATCGAGACTAAATCACGCGTATAATCATAAATTGATGTGAATTTTAAGTTTACCCAATGTTTAGAAGTCCATATCTACCTATAAAATAAATAAAAAATTTATTTGGAGTTAAACTTCATATTCAAATCGTATCTTAATTATTAATGTCCTTAATTGAACAAAAGAAAAATTTATTTAATACGAAACTTTATGTTGAACTTCTATCTCAATAAATACAAAATTTTAAAAAATTTCACATTTCAAACTAAAATTCATTTAAAATACTATATGGGTAAACTTAAAATTCACATCAATTTATGATCATACGTGTGATTTAGCCTCGGTTGCGTGGTAACTCCTACGGACTCGAGTCCATAGGACCATCTCTCTTACTGATTAGGCTTCTACAATTCTCAATGTAATTGGGTCTGTTGGTTTTTGTACGTTGGATTTGTACAAAAGCCCATGCTTTCCAACTTTTATATGGATGGATACTGTGGAATCAAATAAAAGCCCATAAGGCCGTAATCGGTAATATCAACGGCGGCAACGAAGCCCGGTGGTTGACAACCATCCTGGAGAATGGAGATGGAGTCTCACAAGGAACTGTTGAAGGAAGTATTCGGTGAATCATCATCAGACAGCGAAGACTATGATCCACCCAATAAACATATCGGAGACCCAATTCCTTCCTGGGAACGGATCGAGCAAATCAATGGATTATGGCTATGCAAAGACTTCCTTTCTCCTCAGCAGCAATCTTCTCTGATCTCCTCCGTTCTAAATGGTGCGTTTCTTTCTCCTTCCGTCTCTTTCTTTTTACATATGTAATGCCCAATAAAATGAAACTGACTAAACCATGTATGAAGATGATTAAAGTTCAAATTTTGCTGTTCTTGCAGAAGGGTGGTTCGCTGAAGATTCTCACAATCAGGTCTGGAACATTTTCTACAAAAAGAACCTTATCTTTACCAATTACTTCCAGTTAGTTTTTCTTATAATATCTGATGCCTGTATTCTGTTATCATATCTAGGCGTTAGAGAATGAAATTATTGTCTTTGGATTTAGGCTTAATACTAGATTTATCACTGATTTAATGTTGGTGGTAACATTTAGCTATTTGAGCCAAGTTTATGTTAAACTTTTGTCTGACTGGTTTATCTATCTGAGTCTCTGACATACTACTAAATCTTTGAAATTGCTCTGTCTTGTGTTTTTTCCTGAATTCATGTCTTCTTCAGGCCATGAGGTTTGGAGATCTCCCATCATGGGCTGTTGAACTTTCTAATTGTATACGTGAGGCAGTGCTTGTTGGTGATCATGTGTCTGATTCTACTGACTTGGCTACCTCTAACGGGGGCATGGGATCCTGTCTATTTCCATCGGATTTATTGTGGAGAGAACCTTTATTTGATCAACTAATTGTAAATGTATACCATCCAGGTGAGGTGCGACATCGCATTTTGGAGTTGTTTATGTTGTTTCCGGATCAAGGAATGCCATTTACATGAGAAGTTTTGATTGTTTAATGTGTAGGGAATCTGTGCACATGTTGATCTCATGCGTTTTGAAGATGGAATTGCCATTGTCTCCTTGGAGTCATCATGCGTGATGCACTTCACCCGAGTTGAAGAAGGTTCTGACATTGTTGAGCAAGGTGAAAAGCATTCACATACAGGAAAGATTCCTGTTCTCTTGACTTCGGGATCTCTAGTTCTAATGTCAGGGGAAGCTCGATACCTGTGGAAACATGAGATAAACCGCAAGCCAGGGGTTCAGATGTGGGAAGGGGAGGAACTAATGCAGGAGAGGAGAATTTCAATAACCTTGAGGAAGCTGCGCCAGGTCGAGTAGCTTGATATCACATTTCTCTTTCTGTTGGCTAGTCAATTTACTTATCCAAGCTGCAAACAGATTAGGGGCTGTAGCATTCATTCGATTCTCATTCTTTCTTGCTCTATTTGCCAACTATGAACATGGGTCATAGGTAGGTAATATGCCTAGTGTTTAATGTTGTGGGATCTCCTGGCTGTTTCAAGAGCTTGACTCGGACTCCTATCATTAAAGTTTCCATCCTGGTGTCTTGCAATTATTTTAGATTTAGACATTCACAGGGTGTTGTCTGCTTTGGTTGAGTAATAAGTATATTGGAAAGTGAGACTTATGTTTCAGCTGCGGCTCTTTGTCTCTGCAATTGTCTAGCGGTGATGTTGATAAGCAGTCAACAGTTGGTGAAAGCGAGGATATGCAGAAATGACAGAGCAAGGATTAAGGTATTTCAATAATAAATTGCTCTGATAAAAGAGTAAATAAAGAACAGCAACTAGAAGGACTCCTCCCCTTAAGATTCTTCTCCAGTGGCAAGACAGGAAACTTGTTAGTATGATATTGGACATGCAGGTTTGCACGATAGGGAAAGAGAAAAAAATGGAAGTTAGGGAAAGAGAAATGTCACCTACAATATCTATCAGCTTGTTAATCTTCAAGAGTTAAATTCAGTTTTTATGCTCGTGAGTTGTAAGTTGCAATGATAGCTGTCCAGGAGGTCCTTCCAGATGATGCATTATCAAGCATGAAGCTCCATATGGGCATATGGGCGGCTGGATGTTAACCAAACCTTGGAGAATCAGTCACCTGTTTGCGTTTTGATTGTGGTGAATGGAACAGCACCGAGCAATATTTTATTTGAAAGCACCAACCAATATTGACTATATCTAATTGTTTATTGTCCATTACCAACATTTTAGCTTTTGAAGGCTTTTATTTTTGAGTGATGGTCCTATGGACTCGAGTCCGTGGGAATTACCACGCAACCGAGCCTAAATCACACGTATGATCATAAATTGATGTGAATTTTAAGTTTACCCAATGTTTTGAAGTCCATATCTACCTATAGAATAAATAAAAAATTTATTTGGAGTTAAATTTCATGTTCAAATCGTATCTTAATTATTAATGTCCTTGATTGAATAAAAGAAAAATTTATTTGGTACGAAACTTTATGTTGAACTTCTACCTCAATAAATACAAAATTTTGAAAAATTTCACATTTCAAACTAAAATTCATTTAAAATACTATATGGATAAACTTAAAATTCACATCAATTTATGATCATACGTGTGATTTAGGCTCGGTTGCGTGGTAACTCCCACGGACTCGAGTCCATAGGACCATCACTCTTTATTTTTATTGTCCATAAATGGGTATGTGTCAATAAATGGGTATGTGTCCACTTCACACCCCACTTATAGAGTCCAAAATTTACACCACCGATGTATCAAAGGTTGTCAAATAATTACCCTTTGATTAATTTGTCTTTTACAAACTTGGCTGTTAGGGTAAGATCATCTTGAACATTTTATAGTAGTACTAGTATTTATCCTCTTTATATTTAATTTATTTATAATAAAGAATAATAACCGAATACCTTTATCCATTTTAACTGTTTCATAATTTTTACAGTATTTTTTAAGGTTTAAGGAGATATTGAAACAGCGGTTTAGAAAATTCGCAGGGAGCCTGGAGCCAGGAGCTGTAATAAAAGGAAACTAAAATCAAAGGAAAGGAACCCTTCCCGACACATCTAATCCTAAAGTTTTGTTCACTTTAAACGCGGCGGGTCCCGGCATTTTCCAACAGCTGTCTTCAAATTTTCGTGTCGGAAAACAAATCACACCCTTAGCTTAAACTTAAGAGCTCTGTAAATTGTCTTGAATCACAGACAAACGCGTTATTCGTCCTTAAAAAACTCATCTAGAAAAAATCTTTCCCCAAACCGAAATCCCAGGGTTTTCAAATTTGTCTCCAATTCCGGCATTGTTTTGGGGTTGAGCCGAGACCGGATCGGGCAAAGAAGTGGAAGATGATAGACAAGTGTTTGGGACCTCAAAGATCTAGAAGGATCCAGAGAGCCCTCCGTCACTGCAAGGTCACCATCCTCTGCCTCGTCCTCACTGTAGTCGTCCTACGTGGCACTATCGGAGCCGGCAAATTCGGAACTCCGGAGCAAGACTTCATCGAGCTCCGTGAGCACTTCGTTTCCCGGAAACGCGCCGAGCCGCATCGTGTCCTTGAAGAAGTCCAGACGACGTCATCCAATGACCATGCTTCCACCGACACCGCCACCGACACCAACAATTACAACGAATTCGACCTAAATAAGATCTTAGTGGATGAAGAATCCGACGACGCCAAGCCTGACCCCAACAAGCCCTATTCTCTCGGGCCAAAGATCTCCGATTGGGACGAGCAACGATCTCAATGGCTGAAAGAAAACCCTAATTACCCAAATTTCCTCGGTCCAAACAAACCTAGGGTCCTCTTGGTCACTGGTTCATCGCCTAAACCATGTGAGAATCCGGTCGGTGATCATTACTTATTGAAATCGATTAAGAACAAGATCGATTACTGTAGATTACACGGGATCGAGGTATTTTACAACATGGCGCTTTTAGATGCGGAAATGGCAGGGTTTTGGGCCAAATTACCTTTGATTCGAAAGCTTTTGCTTTCCCATCCAGAGGTGGAGTTTCTCTGGTGGATGGATAGTGACGCAATGTTTACTGACATGGCATTTGAGGTTCCTTGGGAAAGGTATAAAGACTCCAACTTGGTTATGCACGGCTGGAATGAGATGGTTTATGATCAAAAGAATTGGATTGGGCTAAATACTGGAAGTTTTCTGTTGAGGAATGGACAGTGGGCACTTGATCTTCTTGATGCTTGGGCTCCAATGGGTCCTAAAGGGAAGATTAGGGAAGAAGCTGGGAAGATTTTGACTCGGGAACTCAAGGATCGACCTGTTTTCGAGGCTGATGATCAGTCTGCCATGGTATATTTGTTGGCTACTCAAAGAGAGGTGTGGGGTGATAAGGTTTACCTAGAAAGTGGTTATTATTTGCATGGTTATTGGGGGATTTTGGTTGATAGGTATGAGGAAATGATTGAGAATTATCATCCCGGTTTAGGTGATCATCGCTGGCCATTGGTGACTCACTTTGTGGGGTGTAAGCCTTGTGGAAAGTTTGGGGATTACCCTGTTGAGAGGTGCTTGAAGCAGATGGATAGAGCATTTAATTTTGGGGATAATCAGATTCTTCAGATTTATGGGTTTACTCACAAGTCTTTGGCTAGTAGAAGGGTTAAGAGAGTCCGCAATGAGACTGATAATCCGCTTGAGGTGAAAGATGAACTTGGACTGCTTCATCCTGCATTTAAAGCAGTTAAGGTATCCTCTTCTTGATGATATTAGGTGTCTCTGAGATCTTATTCCACTAAATGATATGTTACAATTTTCAAATGTCATGTATGCAGTGGGAATTTTATGTTTTAGGTTTGGAGAATAGTATTCTTTTGTTCATTATCTGTGTTTTACGTTATAAGTTCTGAACGCTTTTGAAAGGAAAATAGAGCCCATTACTTATGACAGCAGCAGCTATTCGATTTTGTACCATATCTGCAATCTTGTTTCTTTCAATATTTTAACTTAGTGGTACAGTATCACTTGATTTGTCAGCCATAAAGTTGCTGCATTGTAATTCAATCAGTGAGTTTTTTGGACATAAAATTGTATCAATCAGTGAGTTAAATACTAATACGATCATAAAATTGTTCCACCATGAACTGGTTCTGTTTATTGTGTTAGTACCCAGTATAATCACTTATTGACAAGGTAATATGGAAATTTTTATATATACATTTTTTTGCACATAATCCTTATATATACTTTAAGCAATTAGAACCATTAGTTGGATGAATAGTTTGGTTTGAGTTTCCATATTTGTGATTAAACGCCTGTTATGTGTTTGAAAAGAAGGTAAGGATAAATGTTCATGCATTATAACCTGTTTCATTAGTTTATTTCTCTACTTTCGCTGTTTTGGGCTATATAGATATCCTTGATGTGAAATGAGGTTAAGAATGAAGAAGAAGAGAAGGAAGATAATAATTAGTACTTCTAGGATTAAGAAGAGGGTAGCTGCTTGGGTGTTGTAGTTGCAACTTTCATCTCAGTAATAGTTGATACTCATGAATTGATAATTATGGTTAAAAGTATAGATAAGGATAGTTCGTAATTGACAAGTGAAGTATAGGAGTTGGAAAAGTACTGCAGTTGGCAGGCTTCTTCACTCATCTTGTTCCTCGATTGTCTTTATCACTCGTCTTCATCTTTTTCTTCGTGTCTTCTTCCTTACGGATCTTAAACTTATCATAACAGCATCAGCCTCTCTGGGCATGTCCGTTGCAATGCTCTTACTTGCTTATCCGTAATTCTCATTCTCTTTATCAATCCATTAAAGTAGAACAAGCTCCTTAAAACAGGGTTGATAGTGGAAGACAATTACTTATAAGGTTCCTTTTTCAGGGAAGATTATGTTAAAAACTCAGTAGGCATTGTTCATGGACAATTACTGCAACCTAACTATTTAGTTCTTGTTTTGGTCTTCGGATGACCCTTAAGAAAACAGTTGGAACAAAGGAGGCAACGTTTCAACTACAAAGTACAAACTCCCAAAAAATTGGAAAGAGTAACAGACAAATTATTGAACAGATGATCCCTCCTGGGCAAACTATATAATACATGAACAACTTCATAGAATTAATTACACGTTATTGAGAGGACCGAAATCCCCTGATGAAAAAGAAAGAAAACTCGAAATCCAACTTTTTGCAGGGTGTAGAAATGCTGCTACCCACTAGACAGCATGAAACCATCTTGCTACGCTTCAAAGGAAAACAAGCTTTAAATTTACAATGGCCAAGAAAGCAGCCCAGGCCAAACAAGGCTTAACCAAGTTACCAGCTATAGGATTGACCGCCCTAAAGTCCCTCCAGCATCCAACCAGAGCCCCAAAAGCCGCCAAGCACACAACCAAACCCACCCAACTGGCTCTTAACCAGAACACAATCGGAGTCCAAAGCAAACTCAACCCCAGCTGAGCCATATAAAGAGACAAAGCCGTTGGTCTAGCATGGAACCCGCCTTCCGCCCAAACAAGCCAAGCAGAAAGACCCATCAAGAAGCTGGAAGCCATGCAGGTTATATGAAGAAGCCACGCGGGAGGGAACCAGAACGGTTTTGGTAGAGCGCTATAATTGTGACCTGAACCAAACATGTAAATGTTTAACAAGGTGAGAGACAGAGGGAAGGAAACTGCAACGGCTAGCGATCTTATGCCGCGTTTGGCCATTGCCATTCTCTTATCTCGTCTGTTTCCCCTGTTCTTTTCATTGTTGTCCTTGTCTTTGGTAACGACAGGATCATCATCTCTGACCAGACGTTGTTTGAGGGTTTGGGATTCCATGAGAAATAATGAAAGAGAAAATGGAGGCTGAGTTTCACGACTGGAGAGGAATTTCAGGTGGAGATTATATAGAGGAGAGCGAGTTTTCTGGGCTTAGCTGAATTTTGTTTGGAAGGTAGGAAAAGAAAAGAAGGGACAGGTGGACGGATGAAGTGGTGAGGCGTGGTCGACATTGGACAGGGAGTGCCACACGTGGCCGTAAAAGGTGTCTTTTTGGGGCAGCTTTGATCTGATCTCAATCTTGGGCATTATGGTTCTTACTACTTCTGAAGGAGCAACCGCTTTGATCAATTTGTAACTGATAAGATTTGTTTCTTTAACTTAAAGAAAGGAAACTGGATAAGTTCTTCTGGAGTCGACACTTTTGGGACTATGTTTTTGTTTTGTCTGAATTCAAAGCTCCTACGTGTTGAAAACTTAAAAGTACTTTCTATTTTGATGAGTTCAAGTGTTCCCTCATTGATGGCTTTCGTTTGTTTTGCTGCACCATTTGTCAAACTTCGGTTCATATTAGGAAGCATGAAGGATGATAATGAAGCCTTTATTAATTCCTAGCTACTGACAAATTAAGCCCGCCAATTGCTCAGAAAAAGTAAAACAAAAGACTTTCTGTAGTTTTTGGGACATCCCAAGTTTCAATGTTTGAAAGGTTGATCTTCTGGCCAAAAAAAAAAATTTCAGATGGGATTTGGGCCTTTGCTTTGGGTCTTCAAAAATTTCAGGATAACTCAACTCAAACCTTGGACGATAAATTGGGCTTTTGCTCGATCCATCACAAAACCGCGAGCGCACCAGTCAAACCAACTCTCTTCCTAGACGTTATTTATTTTTCTGAAACTCCCAACTCAAATAGTCCAAATGTCTAGTTTTTCTCCTTGATCAGAAAAGCTTGTAGTTTCAACCCAGAAGGGTAAAGTAAATCATGGCGGCCAAAAGTTCAGCTTCTTCCGCTCATGCCAAACGTTCTCGGAAAAAAGATGCCGGGGCTTCTTCTTTGATCTCCAAATTTCTCAAAACCCCAAAAAAGGCAATGGCTTTGGCTCTACTATTCGTTGACGCCATCCTCGTCTCCCTCATCATCGCCTATGTCCCTTGTAAGATCCTTAAATTCCCACCCTCTCAGTCTCTTCCAAGAATAAAACTTTTTCATGACGTGTCCCGGTTTTAAATTTCAGATACGAAGATAGATTGGGACGCTTACATGGCTCAGGTGTGGTATATTCTCCATTTCTCGGTTGGTTAAGTTCTTAGTTGTTAATTAATGTGATAATGTAGAATTAGTGTTTATTAAGGTGACAGGTAAGTGGGTTTCTTGGAGGAGAAAGGAATTACAAGAACTTGAAAGGAGACACTGGGCCGCTTGTCTATCCAGCTGGTTTCCTTTATGTTTATTCTGCAATTCAGTATGTTACAGGAGGACAGGTTTTTCCAGCTCAGGTACTTGGCAAACTAATTTCTCTTGTCTCCTATTGGTGCATATGTATAAGTAAAATATTTACCTTATGTTTTATTTCTTCCTTTTGTTGGTTGCAGATTTTGTTTGGGATTTTATACATTATAAATCTGGGAATCGTCTTATTAGTCTATGTAAAGACTGATGTGGTATGGAACTAACTTGTGTTTTTATTAGTTCAGGCACTAATATACTCTGTAATGTGTACTGTCAGTGTCTTTTTGTTTCTGGTATAGTAAATGTGTTGGGATGTGTAATTGCGTAGAATACATATTCTCACCTGTAGATGAATTAGAACATAGGTTTAGTGTTAGAATGCCTTTATTCTGAATTCGGGAAACTTCTGAAATGGTGATATTTACTTGCTTTCCTTTATGAGCTTGAGCTTCAATTATCCCTTATACCATTCAAGCATGGTAAAATTTGTATCTTCATTCCTCAGATAACCATCCATTCTCTGGAATAGGCAAATGCAATCGTCTGTTAATGCTTCTTACCTCTTTTTTTCATTGATACATGGGCTATTGATATTAGCATTTCTTATTTCTTAAATTGTCTTGCAGCTTCCATGGTGGGCTCTCAGCTTGGTTTGTCTTTCAAAGAGAGTTCACTCTATATTTGTGCTTCGTCTCTTCAACGACTGTTTTGCAATGACACTTCTCCATGCTGCAATGGCATCCATTCTTTACCAACACTGGCACTTGGGATTGATTATCTTTAGGTAGTATGCTCACTCTATTGATACCTTGTTTTATTCTTCTTATATAAAATGAAAAGAGAGAAAAGAAATGGGTTCAGTTTTTTCTATTTTTTATTTCTAGTGCTGCAGTTTCGATAAAGATGAATGTCCTCCTTTATGCTCCGCCTCTTCTTGTACTCATGCTACAGGTCTTTTATCTTCTACTTGACAATATTTTTCTAGTAATTAGCAACTAGGTCAGTTATCATGCTCAACCAGCTGCATCTTTCTTTGGAATCACCTTCTTTTGCAGGCTATGAATATCAGTGGGGTAATATCAGCTTTAGCTGGTGCAGCACTGGTGCAGGTGTGTGAGCCACTCCTTGTTAGCATATGAGAATACATTATCAGCTTTGAAAGTTTTCTGATACTCGAGATTTCTATTTCTGATTTCCTTCCCTGCATTCCGGATTAAATTCTTTTTCTTTCTTAACATTGGAAGTAAATATGAATCTCTATGCATCTTAACTTACTTTCAATGTGGTTAGGTGAGTTGGACTACTGCGTTTAATGTTGTGGCAGGAAGCATTGTCTGCCAATATGTTGATTCATTTCTACATACTCAGTAAATGGTTCTGCAGATTGTGCTGGGGCTTCCATTTCTAGTAACATATCCTATCGAATATATATCACAAGCCTTTAATCTTGGGCGTGTCTTCATCCACTTCTGGTAATTTTAATTAGTATTGGAAATGCTCAGCCTTCTCTTAGTTGCTAGTTAGTGATGAATTGACAGGATTAACCGGTAGCATATTCACTCGAACTGAACTATTGTTTAGGAAATTTCTGTTCTGTTATTCATGCTTTAAGGAATACGGACAAAAAAAAAGGAATATTAGCTTGATATGGTACATTAACCGGATTACAGATTGAATTGCTAATTTGATATCTGATCTGAAAGAATTCTTAAAGTTGAGAAGTGTTTGTTTTGCCTTTTATAAAGTTATTGGATAAGAAATCAATTTGGAATTGTGTATCTTTCCGCAAAGTCAATGAAGTGATCGCTCTTGGGTATAAGCTTTACTTGGTGCATAGATTATAATGGTTTCCTGCCTTTTGAGGGTATTTAGTACTATTATTTTCAGGTCCTAAATATTGATGGTTTATAATCTTGTCTCTGAATTTTTTTAAGCATATACTCAAGCTTGTACTAAGTTTGCGTCTGGTGAAGCTGTATAGATTGTAGGGTATACTGGACATTATCGGTAGTTCTTTTAACAGATATAGGTCCACAAGGGGAACTTTTTAGAGGTTCATACCCATGAGTTTTGTATGCTGTGGTGTGGGAGATGGTTGGGGGAATAGCACTGCACTTTATTGTTCTCCGACTATGCATTTTTTTAATTTACTTTGATGACATTCGATGACTATGGATGTTGTTAAGTTGTGACTTTGATCTTTTATTCTTTTGATAGGTCTGTCAACTTCAAGTTTATTCCTGAGCCAATTTTTGTATCAAAGCAATTTGCTGTGTCTTTGCTGGTTGTTCACCTTGTCTTGCTCACAATGTTTGCTCATTATAAGTGGTACAAGTAAGTGAAACAGCTATCCCTCCTACTGCTTAGTGATGACCATGTGTTCAGGTGACTTTTTTTTTGGAAAATATGATATTTTCATCAGTAATAGAACCCTTGTAAGATATAACAGCCAGTCTTTCGTTAAATAAGCCAGATCTTATATGATTTTAACTCGAATTCGTAATTCATTTAGAGAATTATTTTATTAGATGGATGGTTCATGTTGCTCTGTTGTTCATGCTACTTATGCAAAAATGTCTAGGGAGAGATGGAAGATAGGAAATTCTTTATTGATTGCCCTAATATGCCATAAACTTTTAGCCTGATCGGCATTTTCTTACAATGTCATGATTATGATCATGTTCATTGCTCATGTATCTGATATTGTACAGACAAGAAGGTGGACTTTTTAACTTTTTGTGTTTGAGGATCAGATCTTGTTTCTCAAAATCTAGCAGTTCATGGCCAAAAATCCTCAAGAAAGAATGTAAGTCACTAAGCTGTGAATCTTGTGATCCTTCGAATTCTGTAGAGAATCCCTAATTCCTTCCTCTTTCATTGGAATACTAACCTTGGTGGAAATGAATCCAGACATCGCCACAACCATGTTTGTAGGGAACTTCATTGGCATTGTATGTGCCCGCTCCTTGCATTATCAATTCTACTCATGGTAAGTGTCATGCTTTTAGAACTGCCTTGTATTCATAGAACTTTTAGATGGAGTTAGATAATTTCAGATCTGTCATTTGTGGATGCATTTAGAGAAACACAAATAATTTCAATCTGAGTCTGACTGTAGTCTCTCTGGGTACAGGTATTTCTATAGCTTGCCTTACCTTTTGTGGAGAACACCTTTCCCAACACTGCTTCGGTAACTTGATTACTCCAACTCTTGAGTAAACTTGGAGCATTAGTTCCTTCTATTTCACATTAATTTATACCACTTGTGTTTTCTTTGGACAGTGTACTTTTGTTCATAGGAGTGGAGGTGTGCTGGAATGTGTATCCCTCAAACTTCTATTCATCTGCTCTACTCCTTTGTCTTCACTTAGTCATATTGTGGGGCTTATGGTCTTCATCACCCGAAAATCCTTACACGAGTGATAAATCGCTTAGTAGAAAAGACAAATGAAGTGCTACTGACTACAGAGTATTATTCTGTTGATGGTGAAATTTTTGAACTCATTTTCTATATGTAATCCCATCAAACCTCAAATCAAGTTTTCTACTTTTATTCATACACAGGGAAAAGCTGGCCAACTCTTTTTTTTTAAAAAAAATTCCCCCAAATTCTTTATTATGGCCCTTTAACAGGATGAGTTGAGTTGCATTTACTTTTATTCTAATTAAGAGCTCATATTTGGGTCTAACCTTGATGGGAGGCCCTTAATTGAGGCGATTTTGCAATATTGAGCCCCTGATTTGAGTTTTTTTAAACGATAAAAAATTCTAAATTGAACATTTTCATAAACGTTGGATCCTTATTTGAACATTTAGTCTTAAAGATATTTTGCAAAGAGCAGGTTAGATTTATTGGGAGAAGCCCACCTAAGGCCCACCGTTAAAACTGAGGCCCAAATATTTGAATTTTGAATGCAGTGCAGCGCTCCTTGGCCCTTGCTCCCAGTTCCGATTGGGCTTTACCTGCAAAGCTCAAATGCTCAATGACAAAAATGCCATCACAGTATTTTCCATGGCTTCAACATTCTCAGTCCTCTCCTCTCCTTTCTTTTAATCCCTTTTGAGTGGCATATGCGTAAATTAAAGGTGTAAGCTGGGATAGAAATGGAACGCAATAATCGGCCTTTAAAATAAGTACTAGCTAGTAGCTATGATTTCTGATTTTCCCTCACGGTTCCAAATTTCGAATTGAAGCCACGCCCACAGCTAACAACTCAGAAAGATCCACTGTCTAAAAATGGTACACTTCCTTCCTTCTTTTTCTTTTTTTGTTCTTCATTTTTTCTAGTTTTAAACTTCAAAACTGAAAATCTTCCCTCGCTATCATTTGCTTCAGTTCCTTTTTAATTGCCCAGAAACGGCACGATCTAGAGTCGTTCCATTGATTTCAAAGTTTTTGATCTAAAGAGCTTGCTTTTCGACATTTCTAGATCTGTTTTCTTTTGCACACTCATGAATCTTTGTGGGTTTATTACGATTTATGCTTTTCTGGTTTCAATCTCGTTTGATATTCTTTCAATATTTATACAAATTTAAAATTTTAGCTGTATTTTTTTGGGTGTGCTTGCAATTATGGTATTAGGGTTTACTTTTCTGAGCTTTGTTATGAATGTCTTAGGTTTAATGAACTTTATTAGGATTTCACTTCTTCCGAAATTAAACCTTTAAATTTAATAGCACGCAATTTCTCTGTCTTCTTGAGAATTTCCTTTGTTTATTCGTTTTTAATTGTTGGCCTTTTACTTTCTATTTATTAAAACGAAGCCTAGTAGTTTGCAAGATGTTTGAAGATGTGATCAACTGTATTCCTAGTGTTAAAATGGTTAATTTATGTGCATAAGCTAATAAGCTAGAGCCTTTTGGTGTGGGCTGATTGGGACTCATATTTGCAGGATGGGCATAATTCAGAAGACTCGAAGCAAAGCACTGCTGATATGACTGTCTTTGTTAGTTCCTCAACCTTTTCGATTACATGAATGATAACTGCTGTTAGTTAATGCTGTTTTGCTAGTATGCAAATTCATGCATGGACCATAGTCTATACTCCATGATGGATATAATTTTATTTCTTATAAGCATTTAGTAACCATTGTCAACTGATTTTTGCAGGTCCAAAATCTTCTTCAACAAATGGTGAGTTTTAAATTGGACAGACTCTCTTTTCTTTGAATATATTCTGTTATTGACTGAAATTTTGTTTGCAGCAATCCAGGTTTCAATCAATGTCTGATAACATTATCTCAAAGAATATCCTTTTTCATTTGTTCTTAAATTTCATTGAAACATGTTTTTTTCTTTCACAAGTTAGCGAATAGTGTCTGGAACTTGTTGCATTGTGGGTGAAGTAAATGGCTTGTCCTGCATGATATGTTTGGCAGAATAGTTTAGTTTGCTTTGTTGAGCTTTTCAGCTTTCTTGTTACATAAATAGGCTGAGTGTTTTAGAGGAATCTATTCTTTAGTCTTACATTTCTCAACTTGTTCGGAAATCTTGGACTATAAGGCTAAGATGCTTTGGGGGACAGTGATTTTTAACCTGTATCTAGTAACTGTTTTGTTGGACAGATTCGAACTAGTTTATAACTTGGTTATGTTTTTGCAGTGTCATAGCATTACTTAAATGGAAATAGTTAGTTAGCTACTTTAATATTATTGTGAAGTGTGGAACATATATTGTTTCCTTAACTTCTAAGCACTCGATGAAATGGGAGGCCGTATTAATGAGCTGGAGCAGAGCATCAATGACCTAAAAGCAGAGATGGGAGTGGAAGGCTCTCCATCCCCTTTAGCCCCATCTAAGCAAAAGCCAGATGAAGCAAAGCAAGATGAAGGCTCAGATATGGCCTGACCGTCTGAGTCTATTATTGGAGAAACGGTTTGGGACATTACTGAGTGTCCCACTTTTCGATTTCCTTTTCCTTTTTCATCTGTACTCGGTATCTCTTGTGTGCACTGAGATAAAGAATTACTATCTGCTTTTTAACACACCAGTAGATGCACTGGTTGTTTTGCAATTTGTAGAGATTAATGAAATGTGAGGTGGTTTGTTGTTAAGATTTCTTATCTTCCTTGATGTAATAGTAAATCCTCCTATGGCATTACTTAGATTTGGTCATCAAACAAAACATTTCCATTGCATCATTGTTGGCCATTCTTCTATATATATGATATGCTGTGATGTATGTGTTTTTGCACTTGGAGTTTGAAACAGGATATAGGAACTTGAATTGAAGAGATTACAATTTACAACTTAAGCCGTTTTTCTGGAGAAATATTCAACTTAGCTTTTACATCATCTCCAATGGTAACTTTAGGGAAGCACTTGAGAAACAGACATAAAGCTGAGTCAATTATCAGTAGTTGATCATCTGATATCATAATACACATCGAATGCTTGAATTATTGGAGGAGTAAACGACAATTTCAAATACCAGTATCGAAGATGGCTATTATTGTACTTTTTCCAGAAGAGTGCATTTTCAAATTTATGTCCCTTCTCGCCCCTTCCATTTCTAGGTATACAACCATCCTCCTTGGCCTTAATCATTATACTTAGTATGGATATGAAATTTATGAATTTTAGTTGCAATGTTACCCTCAATGTTTTTGGATGACATTAATTTGCCATTGCGTGTTAGAGTTAACAAAACAGGGTTGACCATAATCTCTCCTAAATAAACCAAAAACGTCTGATAAATGAAATCCATGTGTTGAAGCCAAAACTGATTGAAATCTGAAGGTAGTTAAAATTGGAAAAAGCAGCAAATTAAAGGACAGAGAAAACACAAAAGGTGACATTGATAACATTATACAGGCAGGGGAATTTTTGTTCAACAACATAGATTCTCTCCATCTCAACCAGAGAGGAGCTTGATATTCTAACTAATAAAAATCAACTTTATTGCCATAATTAATTCTATGATCATACAAATGAGAAACAAATTAGACAGAAAGAAAAAGAAAAAGAAAAGGAAAGACAGAGAGACAGAACCAACAACCTTAATTAACTACGGCAACGAGTAATAGCACTGCAACCTCGGTTGTAAGGGTTGGCTTGTGCTCCTGGCTGACAGTTATAATAAGAAGCACCCCTTTGAGAACATGGAACCGTGTTCCTCTGCAACGCTCCGTAGCTTATGTAATTTGAGGTTGCCAATATGCGCCTGTTAATCTCCGAGTCCATGTCAAACTCATTATCGTTAACCATGCACTCAGCCATGGAGCCCTGGCAGCCTGACTTGGTCGTCGTCGGAACCCAGTTCAAGTTGTGGTCGGCAGTTGCGTCGACGGTCGACATGGCGATGATGAGAGTTGTAAGGAATAAGGAAACAGCAAGGAGAAAACCAGAGGGATGATTAGCCATGTTTTTTCTGTTTTGGTTGGCTGAATATTGTTGCAGTTTGATTAATAATAAGTCGGGACAAATAAGAAATCCGGTGTTGCGGACTAGTTTTTAAAGCTACTTATAAATGAGTTGGAAGAATGACATTGACTAACATTTTATTTATCAAAAATGCCACTTGACTTTGTGAAATTGAAACACTACTGTTTAATTTTTTTTCTTCTTCCTTCTCAAATTTCTATATTCCATATTCCCATTTTCTTTTGGCTGGATTCCATTCCAAAATTTATAATTGATTTTCACACACGTGGGTGGGTGCCATTATTGGTAATAAGGTAACCCATTCTGAATTTTGTTTTTCTCCCTGCAAATGTTTGCAGGATTTCATGGAGTTGGCCAAGTAAACCAGACAGTTGCTTCCCAAGTTACAAGTTTTTTTAAAATAAAAAATTAAGAAAGCATGAAAGTAACATCATTATAGGAAATGTTCAAAATAGGGTAACTTGATATATAAAATTTCTACTAATTCTGAATAATTATGATAATAAAACAAGCTCAAATTGAAGATTATATTTTTGTTATTGACCCACCTTAGTCATTCTCATTTTCGTTATTTTTTTTAAATAATGATAAGGGCATACATACTATACATTATTTAAACTTTAAGATTACAATTTACAACAAAGTGGATAAAATATCATATAATTTTGTTCATAGAAATCATATTTATTGAATAAAATATCAATAATTAAAACAAGGTAGGGTGGTAGTTTTGTAAATATGGAGATAATGATGGTTTAACGTCTAAGCTCACCAAGAAGGCAAATAATTTGGTTGACCAAAGATGGGGAAGGCTGCAGCCTGCAGGAGCATAAGCATATATTCTTAGGATTGGTTTTAAATCCCAGTTCGTCCGTCCAACAACCTTCCAATAGTTTGCCTGTCCTAATCCCATGACTAATTACAATTATAATGTCAAAGAATTAATAATAAGAAGGAAATTAATATAATAATAAATAAAGCAGAACCTAACCCCAACAATGGAAGAAAAAACAAATGCTTTTAGTTTTATTTCTATTTTTTCTATGATAAAGCTCATTAGTTCAATGACTCTTGTTCAATTTGTTCAAACACCGCCTGGATAGCAATTTAGAAAGGTTTTTTTTTTTTTTTTAGGGCCATTAATATTCTCTAATTCTCTCTATGACTTCTTCAAAACCTAATTCTAAGAAAATGACACAAATGTTAATGTCAAAACCCTAAAACAATGAGTTTTATATGTATGATCCGTTGAATAATTCCTGGCTTTATATAACTTTTTCAATGAAATCCCAATAGGCGGTGAGATTTATATTTATAATAATAAACATACTGTATATATGCAAAGAATGGGTTGTCAAGATGAATGTGAAATCCTAGAATTTGAGCACCGCATTTTAGAGGCTAACACGGGAATTTGTTTTCCATATAATCAATGGGGATTGGCTTATTTAGATGTTTGGTTGGAGGATTAAAATTTAAATGTATTGGACATTAATTGGTCTCTCGTGCATAAGAAATAGATATAGCCAAGTAAGATTACAGAATCAATATAAGCATGAAAAGATGCGTTTGACTCTGTTTAAAAGGCTTATGATAAGAATTAAGATCCCCAACCTAACCCCATTTTTTGGTTCTTTTCATTTCTCTATGTCTCGCTTCAATGCAACTGCCAAACTATTTTATATTACTCTCTAACTAACGTATTAGTTTAATTTAAACTTTGATATATGTGTTAAAACTGTAAACCATTTTGCCAAGATAATCATCACAAATCACTAGGGAAAGTAGATACATTTACATTTTATGTTGCCAGAAATTTGAGCTCCAAGAAGCCTGAAAACATGCTTAAAAAGTTAGTATAAAGTTAACTGCAAAGTTGCTGCAACTGTTGAAATTAATCCTAATAGAACTGCTGTAATTAAGAGGGAAAAGCAAAAGGATTAGAGTCGTTGTTTGATTATTCTATGGTTAGCGCATCCAAATCAAAGCAAAGGGTGGAAAAGAGAAAACAGCGTGCTTTGTTTGGGCCATTATTGTATAATAATAAAAAAAACTAATAATCCAATAAAGTCCACCGTTAAAGGCAACCTTCTACCCTCCAAAAGAAGAAGAAAAAGAAATGAGAGAGGAAGCAAACATTGTTCAAACTTAGAAATAGTGAGTAACAGACGAATTAAATGATTAGAACATAACTAATTTCTTTACTTTTGTTCAAAAATTTGCATGTTGGAATTTACATTGCTAGAAGTGTGGATATGTGAAATGAAATCTCTTGCTGTATGGGAAAGAAAATTGGTTTTCAAATGCAATCAGACAAAAAAAGAAAGATCCCCATCAGCCACGCAATGTGTCCTGTCTTCTTTTCAGACCACAGTACTCAAGTAAGGGTTGGTGACAGATTTTCTATCTTTCTAGTTTGCTTAGCAATGCTTCCATTGGTGGTAGCTCCTGCACTATTTGTGACCAATCAGGCATTCCCTGTGAAAAAAAGGTTCCAATGGTTCATTAATGGTTGTTAGAGATCTGAGAAGGAGACTATAGAGCTTCATCTTAGTGGGAAACTGACCCACATCACCAACATGTAGTTTATAAGAATGATTTTTATAATTATTGCGAAAACACAAGCTGATAGAGAACCACGATGCTTCAAGTGTATTCATGAATTCCAAAACTTTGAGCAACTAATTTTAGCAATCAGTTATAACTCTTCCTATATGGTCTGATAATTGATGTATTTGTTATTGTCTCAGCCAAGTAAAGGGAATAGTATAATTTCAGACAAAAGTTCTTACTTTTCCAGATCTTCGAACTCGGCCATCAAGACGCAAAATTATGTAAACATCCTCACCAGGTGTAACTCCTTCAGACTTTTGTTGATCCTTGATCCACCTGAACAGGGAAGAACCTCAGTTAAAAGGTGAAAAGGGAAACAACAGATGTCCATTCACAGATATGGGTCTCTTTGTGATTATTTATGATAGAAAGATTGAAAGGGTTTGTCAAGAGATGAGATGCAACACAGGATAACCTTATTTATCCATTTGCTTAAAAAGGATAAAACAATAATGTAAAATGTAGAGTAGCAGGTTACCTTTCCCATTCCTCAGGTGATATAACCTCAGCCCTAAACCGAATTTCAGCTTTCAACTTTGATTTAGCAGTTATCGACTGAGCTCGTTTCTCAAAGTCTTCCTGCCACAATACCAATACATAAAGTGTCAAAACAAACAGAAGAAAACCATACCTTGTACATACGTTAAATTTTTCACAACTTAGATTTAGGCAAAATTGATTGCTATAACATAGCAACCATCAATATCTATAGCATATGAGCACAAATCACCTAAGCATAAAGATATAATCACATATATGGCACAAAGTAAACTTCTAAGGAGTCATTATAACCATAGAATAGCTGGTAAATCAAGGAGAATTAATCTTGTATGGCTACTAATTTCTTATAGGTTATAAACCTGTATCTTACCCCAATAGAAGGAAGAGCAGCTGCTGCCTTTGGAGAAACACCAAAGCCCTTCTTCTCCACTTGTGGTGTTCTACCTTCACCCCAAATGACAGGAACTAGAAGAACACCACGTCTGAGGAGCTCAGTTCGAAATCTCTCAGCCTTTTGTATAGCCAAGGAAACAGATTCCTTTTTCCCTGCTAAAATAACCTGAGAACCTTCAATTAGAATGTAATGAAAAAAACCACAAGGGCAAGCATAAAAAATACGCAGCCTGTAAGTTAGAAATACTATAAATTAAAGTTACACTTGACATATATTTAGATGGCCAATATGATACAATGCATTAAGATGTATCTATACTAAACCAAAGTAGTAATATTAACGTAATCTTCTATAGTAGTCTAGAAGACTTTTGATCAATTTCTTTTGGTTAGCACTTTTGAAGACTAGACTTTTACAGCAACTATGCAGGTATATGATTTTTGATGTTCTATCTAAAGTTTGCAATCATGGAGAAGCAAAAAAAAAAAAAAAAAAATTCGATACTAACTGGCCTAACAGTGTCTCGTAGCTGCACAAGTTCAACAACCCGACTGGTAGAAAGGCGCAAAGGCAATCTAGACAGAGTTTCATCTCGAGATATTTGTGCAAGTTGTTCTTCCTCCTTTTTGTTGTCCCAAAATAATAACGCCACAAGAACAATGATACCTGTAGATTGCTGATTCAAAAACTTAAGTCATTTTAAAAAGCCAGTTACAAAAATTATTTTCTTGATGCAAGAGATTAACTCATCAAATGACACACACAGACACAACAGACACATATGTAACAGACTCATGTCCTTTATTACCTCCAATGTTTATGGCAGCATTGCCTAATGTTTCCCAAAGATCAGGAGCACCATCACCACCTTGAATTGCACGAAATAGCCTGGGTACAGTGAAGAGCAATGAAATTCCAGCAGCTGCAGAGAATGCCACATAGAAAAATCTCCTAACCCCACGAAATGGGGCCTGAACTTCACTGATTAATTTGAGATCTCTTCGAAAACTGTAGCCTATATCTTCTCCACCCAGCCTGGCCTGGAAAGATAAGAAATAATCATGAGCAATACCAACTTCAGTAATTTGATCCTCATGGGATGAATTACTTTTACTTTGACTGTTGCACATATGATATTTTTGCTGGGGAATGGGAAAGGGGAGTGGCGGGAAGAAAACTTATGAAACAAACCTCCTCTTGCAATTCCTTGAACTCAGGTAATGCTCTAAAGGAGGCCAAATCAGGATCATTTAGAATTGTTCCAAATTTGAGGTTGTAGTCTCTCAAAGCAGTACGCAGACATTCAGCAGCTTTCTTCCCTTCCCCTCTTCCTCAATAGAAATGAAAAAGGAAAAGAAAGATTAGTTAGCACTTAGCACAATCCTTTCTAGTCATAATCATTACGTGAGATTAATGCAGAAGAGTTTTAGTATAACATAAATATATATATGTAGCTTCAGACCAGATTACCAGAACCTTCAATTAGGCACTTATGTATGGAGGGATGTCACAAAAGAAGAATACATGGAATTTAGAAGTTGGCAGATGGTTAGGAAATCAATTCGTATATAGATAAGCTATACCTTCACGGTTTACCAGGAAGGGAGATGAGGTAGCATCATTTTTGGAAACCTAAATAGTCCTAAAGTACATATATATTCATAATGAATCATGACAATTTGAACTTCTAACAAACAAGGGAGAGCCATCAAAAATCCTTACCGGTAGGCATGACAGCATGCTTTGTTATAAAGAGCAGCTTGGGCTTCCACAGGGTTTGGATCTAAAGTAAGTGCTGTTTCAAACTGGGCTAAAGCATCTTTAACCTGAAATATCAGGCAGCATTTTAGAGAAATATGATATGATTAGAATTCACTTATAAAAAATATGACTTGCAAAAATAAGTTTTTTCCAGTAATGAGCAATACCTTATTCGAGTCTATCAATCAACTTATAGTAAATGTGATCCATAGGCAATAGCAGAGAAATACAAAAGGCTATTTGCAAAGTTTTGAAAAAGGAAAACGCATATTTTCAACTTAGCATCATAGGATAGCACAGCTAATTTCACCATTGACATTGACTAATCAAGCATCAAACACCTAGAGTAGCATCCAAGGGAAACATTAAGAACACATACACAAAAGAAGAAGCTTTGGCATTGTACCAAAAAAATAACCCATATTTAAAGACACCCACATTAGAAAACCATAAAAAATTGCAAAATTCATGAAGCAATGAATACATACACGTCCTTTCGAGAAGAGGGAGAGTCCCAAATTGACACAAGACTCTGCAGTCTGGGTGTTGGCCTCTGGGGACTGGGAAGTGGAAGAGGAAGAACAAGAAACAACAAAGATATGAGCCTTCTTCTGAGAATTGAAAAAGGCTGCTCTTTTAGGGAACCATGGCCTTGATTTTGCTTTTGTCCTTGAGTTTGAGAAGCAGACGAGTTGCAGGTTCAGCGCCAAAGCAGCCACAGCCATTCAGATTTCCGCCTGTCCCAACTCCCGACCAAACTAGACAGTTTATCTTTAACTGTATCCTTATTATTTTTTTTTTTTCTTATTTCTTTAAGAAATTTTTGTTATGGGAAAATTTTTTAAGTACCACACGATACGCATACACGGTAACACGTGCTTGCTGGAGCTGCTGAGAGCTGAGTGATCATAAACGACGTCGTTTTTTTTACTCTTATAAAAACGCAAAGCTCTTGAATTGATAGTCGTTAGAAGTTAGAACTTAAAAATGGCTCCAGGGATGAAACGCTTTCGTTTCCAGTTCCCAGTTTCTAGGTAATATCTCTCTCTCTCTCTCTGAAATTTTTTAAGAATTTGTACATACGTTTAATTTAAGTTGCTAGGGTTTAGTCATTACTGACCAAGATTGGACTAAATTTTGTTAAATGGCTACGGAATCAGCCAATTGGTGGATTTGGGTTTGGCAGTAGATACATATGAGTGTCATATAAGGGGTCTACTGATTTGTTGCTATTGCCCTTTATTGGCACTTTTCCATTGGCATTCTTTGCCTGCTAATTTGTCATAACTAATGGAAAATCCACCAACTGGCTGGATTGGCAAGGATTTTTTTTTTCTCTTCAGTAGTGGCATTTGGCCAATTGGTCTGTAGACTTAGGTTGCAGACTATGGATACTTATCTAATTCTAACCTGTGCAGATAAATTTGATCTTGAAATTCTGTTTTGCATATGAAACATTTTGGTTCTATTATCCTAAAACTTTCTGAAGTACACCCTTAAGAGACTTCAGAGGCTATGCCATATGAAAATTTGTGAAAGGAAACTTTTTCAGAATCCAATGGAAGTTGTACAGAGTACAGACACAATTCCAAGTGGGTACGGGAGTGATGCTATGCCATATTCTCCAATTCAAAAGTTACTTTGTTCTGTACCATCCAAATGTTTCTCAGATATGGAAAAAGAGGTTAGTAATGCAACAGCACAAGTTTTTTTTTTTGGCAAGATTTTCATGTGGGGAGGGGGGACAAGAGCCCATTGTTGGGTCTGTTAGCACTACTTGAGCATACGTGTCTCTCACCAGTCTGAAAATATATGCTGCAGACGCAATATTACTGAATAGCATATGTTCTAATGTCACAGATTGATTTTCATTTCATTAAAGGATATTTCCTTTCACCTTTCGGCAATCCCCTCAAGCATCCTCAATTTGGATTGAATGGTTGGGATTTTTTTCTTATTTTCTTATGAGCTTTTGAGCAAAATTTATCATTCCGAATTTCTTGCAGTTCATTTCATGTCATCATTAATCATGTGCCATTGAATAATAACACTATTAATGGGAGTTGTGATTGACCCTTTGATACCTGCAACTTGACTCCTTGTTTCAAATGTATCTTTTTTGTGGCAGCTTGTTAACCAATATATAGACCTCTCATGGAGGGGAAGTAGCAGGGTTTTTCATTATATTGCTGTACACGTCATATTCTTGTTTAGAAAAAGGAAGAGAACAGATACTAAATAGAAAGAGATTTGATTTTCTTGGCATTTTACATGCCTTAGTGGGGAAAAGAAACGCGGAAAAAACTCCATGGTTTGGACAACATGTGATGTTAGAACTTAGAACTAGAACCACATACTAAAAATCTAGACTCTGACCATGCATGATATTTAGAATATACTATCTAATCTCTGTTCTGATATCTGTCTCATTGTTCTGCAATCAAATTACAAGAAGCTGTATGATATACTATTCTCTACATGACAATATCTTGATCAGTTGGACTTGGAACATCATTTCAAGGTACGCGTACATGCTTTGTACTGTTTCATCTTTGATGAGTTGATATTTTAGTTACTTTATTTTCCACTTACCGGCTTACCCTCAAGATTTTAGAATAGCTAGAATCTGCTTTCTTGAATCATTGCATTATATAATGCACTATTTAATGGAATCATTTGAATAATTTATGAACAACATTTCAACTACATTGTTGGATGAGGTCACTGTTTTTTAATCAAGAGAAACAAAGTGAGGGGTCCACAGTACAGATGAAATCAGCACAATATCGCCTCTGATCGGCTTTTGATCATACGTAGAGAGAAATTATGTCCATCATTCAACTGGAACATGACAAAACAAAACTCATTATATATAGACCTTCTACCTTTGTAATGTTCGTGACAAGAAGTATTACTTGCTCTTCTTCTTTCATCTGTAAACTTCCAATTCATCCTTTTTAATCATAACATGGATGGGAAGAAACTGGAGTATAAGGGAGAAGAGGCCTTGAAGGAGATTGAAAGGTTGACAGCAAAGGCTGATGAAGTTCAGGATGGCATCTTGAAAGAAATCTTGAGGCAAAATGGGGAAACTGAGTATTTGAGGAAGTATATGAAAGGATCTAAAGATGTTTCTGAGTTTAAACGTTGTGTCCCAGTTATTACATACAAGAAAATCTATCCTTATATCCAGAGAATTGCTAATGGTGACGATTCTTCCCTCATTACTGGTCAGCCCATAACTGAAATGCTTTGCAGGTTTCCTCTCTTACTTAATAACTTTCTAACTATAGAACATTTTTTCTGTCCTTTATCGTACGTTAACTGAAACATTTCCTCAATTTGCAGCTCAGGGACCTCAGCTGGAGAGCCTAAACTAATGCCATCAATTGCAGAAGACCTTGACCGGCGCACCTTTGTTTATAATCTCATCATGCCAATTATGAACCAGTTAGCTTATACCTTTTTTATCCCCCTTTTATTTGTCGATATTGTTCTCCATTAATGTTTCTGAGTATGTGTGCATGGTTCTTTGCATGTATAAATTCACATATTGAGAGGAAAGAAGTGAGAGTGAGAGAGGAGTGTAAAGAACTTTTATCTTTCCACAAGTTTTTTGGTATTTAGAAAGTAAGTTCAACTTGTCAGTGCAAGCTGGCGTGTCATGCATGAAAAGAACTTGCTTACATCTGCATTTAGATTTTAGCATAGTGAGGCTGTACTTTTGCATTCAGGATAACGAAAGCACTATTATAATGTCTCATATAATGATCGTAAAAAAGATTCGCAGCTGAATAAAGAATTTCTCAGTAAGCACACACTAAGGTTCAATTATCCAATAATATTCAGATGTCTTTGTTAAAATGATGCCTATCTTGACATTTTAATTTTCAGGTACATTTACGGTCTTGATGAGGGCAAAGCCATGTATCTGTACTTTGTCAAAGCTGAAATGTGTACACCTTGTGGACTGCCATTTCGAACTGTGCTCACCAGCTACTACAAGAGCAAGCACTTCAAGTGCCGAACGCAAGACCCATTTAATGATTATACAAGCCCAGATCAATCCATCTTGTGCAATCATAGTAACCAAAGCATGTACTGCCAGTTGCTAGCTGGTCTAGTCCACCGTCACCAGGTCATGAGGATGGGAGCTGTTTTTGCATCAGCTCTTCTCAGGGCCATCTCTTTTCTTGAGCGTAAATGGATGCAACTCTGCAATGACATCCGCACTGGCCAGCTTGACCTTACAATCACAGACCCTGCATGCCGGTCATCCATGATAACCATACTATCATCGCCTAATCCCCAACTAGCTGATGAGATTGAGGGAATTTGTAGCCATCCATCTTGGAAAGGAATCCTATGTGAGCTTTGGCCTAGGGCCAAGTACATTGAGGCTGTGGTCACTGGCTCCATGGCACAGTATATACCAGCTCTTGAGTATTACAGTGCAGGGAAGTTGCCATTGGTGTGTACTATGTATGCTTCCTCTGAGTGTTATTTTGGTGTCAACTTGAAACCCTTGTGTGACCCTGCAGAAGTAGCATATACCCTCTTGCCAAACATGTGTTACTTTGAATTTATACCATTGGGGGAGAATGGGATACTTTCCATGGACGTAGATGAAGAGGAGGAGATCCCAAATGACAGGCTTGTGGATTTGGTGAATGTTAAGGTGGGATGCTACTATGAATTGGTGGTTACCACATTTGCTGGTAAGAACTCAAGATTCAAAAGAATTTATTTCTTGTTAAGACAATAAATTAACCCCAAATTTTTATTTTTTTTTTCAAGTTATGTTAATTCCTACAAGTCTCTATAGTTCGCTTTAGAACAGATATACTTTTGTTAGTCATGTTTGTCTGACTATTGAGCTGGTATTTTCTAGAATGGAGATTTATATATATGTCTCTGCTTGTTCCTTTCGGATCTGTCACCATCTCAACTCTTGATGCTTGATTAACAATTCAGGTCTGTATCGATATCGAATTGGAGATGTGCTCCTGGTGGTTGGGTTTCACAATCAAGCCCCACAATTCCGGTTCATCTGCAGGAGAAATGTCGTGCTTAGTGTTGACAATGACAAAACAAACGAAGACGATCTTCACAGAAGCGTCACTATGGCAAAGAAATTGTTAGAACCCTACAACGCTCTGCTTGTAGAATATACCAGCTATGCTGATACGTCCTCTGTCCCTGGCCATTATGTACTCTTCTGGGAAATCCAAATGGTAGACTCAGCCACATCAATTGATGCTAAGCTGCTAGAAGAATGTTGCATTACTGTGGAAGAAAAGCTGGATTACGTATACAGGCAATGCCGTACCTGGGAAAAGACTGTGGGACCACTTGAGATACGGGTGGTTGCGCCTGGAACATTTGAGGCACTGATGGATTTCTTCATCTGTCAAGGGGGCTCAATCAATCAGTATAAAACACCAAGGTGCATTAACTCTAAAACTGCTCTTAAGTTGCTTAATTCTCATGTCTTGGCATCAATCTGTAGTCCTAGGGATCCCAAATGGATCCCCTTGAATGGTAATACTTGATCAAAACTGTGTTTTATTGTTTGTTCTGTTTATCCTCTCAATCAAGCTAGCTAAATTGCTGGTGTAGTTTCTAGTGGGTTGCCCGACAAGCAATAAGAGTGCTAGTGAATAGCACCATGTATCTTCGGTGAACCTGCTGGATTGCCGGTGCACCTGTAATGTTCATCTTATGTTCTTCAATTATATCTTTCTAGTTAGTCTCACATAAATTTTGCAGAAATTGTGTCATAGACATCCTTTGAGTTAAAAGTGTTATGTAAGCACTATATGTTAGCCGAGCAATATCGATATCATGAAAAGAAACGATTCCATGAGAGTTCTTGTGATTTCTCCCCTAACCTTTACTCATTGCAACTAGTGAGGGCAATGCATAAAAGGGCGTTTGCTCCAGCAAAGCCATGAGCTTTATTGCGATATATTGGGGATTTGGGGTGCAGCGCATGTCTGTCACGAAGATATTACGTGATTTGTTACTTGACGAAATTTTCCGTATAATTTGGCACTTAATAGTTTTTATATATAACTTTTATCCAAGCATTTCACAGTCACAATCATATACAACATCCCAATCCAACTGTTCCTTCAATTTGTATTTTGAGATTAATGCTGCATCTTCCTTTTTTTTTAATCCAAAAAAGTTTAAGTGAGGGGAGACTGCTCCAATTCAGGGCCAAGTTGACCTGTTCAAGGGCCGGGCTACCCGCCCTAACCTGTAAGCCCGCCCGATATTTGGGAGGGTTTGGACAAAAATTTGAAGCCCGTTGGACGGGATTGGACAAAATTTTAAGGCCCATTTACAAAATGGGCCGGGCTTGGTCTTAACCATAAAGCCCGGCCCGACCCGTATACTTAAATAATTAGAATATTTTATTTGTTTTTAATTAGATTGACTAGTTAAAATATTCATTAGATTTGTAAATTAATTATTTTGATAAAAATATATATGTTAATTAAGCTTTACTATCTTAGATATAATATATATTATTAAATAAATAATAAATATATTTTAAATAATAAATAATGAGTTCAAAATAAATAAATAATATATATTTAATTACTAAACGGGTGGGCTTGGACGGGTCTTGGACAAAGTTTTTTTTTAATTGGGCGGGTTTGGGCATAAGTTTAGGCCTGTTTAATCGGGTCGGGCCGAGCTTGGACAAGTCATATAGGTATAAATCAAATCTTGGGCCCGGCCCGGCCCATGAACACCTCTAGGGCCAAGCATGCCACAAGTCTCAAAAAGGGTTTACAGTGATACTTACAGTTGATCCACAAACGATAATTGTTAGTACTATTCGAACCCCAAACTTTACAAATAGAGGTCCGAAGTCTTAATACGTTACCAACTCAACCAAATTCAGTTGGCGCTGCTTCCCTTTCCAGTTGCTGCCCCGGCCCACCCGTCCGGTTTGAAAATCGTGCAGTTGTTGCATATAATCATCATAACCATTAATATTTACATCACTCCAAATCCAATAATAATTGTCGACTTGGGTATGACCCATCTTGCGCATGCACCCCTCTCTCTCTTCCTTTTTTCCTTCCATACATTTTCAATTTGAAATGATTCATTGAGAATGAGAATGAAAGAGAGCGCCATGACCATGAAGCTTTCAACATATACTTGTCTGGAAACTATCTTGTTTTAGCGATCATATGACACATTTAATTTCACTTGCATATATATAAAGGTAACTAATTATAATGTCTTGTCTTAGTGGCAAGAACCTAACAAGTTCAAGATTCATCAAAAGTACATAAATTTGGTTTAATTCTAATTAAGTTGGATTTAGCCCAACTATATATTTTCATTTTTGGTATTATATTTGGTTATAGTACAAATAGCAGTACGATGATCAGTTTCAATTTTGTAGTCCTAAACAAATTGCTCACCTCATCACATGCAAATGCAATACTGTAATTATATACTCTCCACTTTCAAATTCCGGACTACGAAAAAGTAGAAAACGACCACTTTATTCTTATAAACTACTTTAAAGGTGTAGGTAGCATCTTTAAGCAATATATATATATATATATATATTGATGTCAAGTCCGATCGATATATACTGATATATTAAAGAGAAAATTATTAATTTTAACAATTAATGATCTTCTTTTAAGCTAGGTTTTTAAGGATATGATTACGAAGGGATCAATCGATTGAGTGATAAGTTAATTAGGATTCGTTTGGGGATTTGGGATACACGGTTGAAATCATGACATTTCTAAAGAACAGCTTTCAAAGTCCAAATGTAAATGATGAGAATAAAAGTTAAAGTGAAACCGTAAATGGAACAGTAGTGCCCAAAGACATGCACTTGGACAGTCAGAAACAAGACAGCGATGGAAATGAAAGTAGCTAGATTCCATTACAATTGGAAAATCCACACTGTAGGAAAGAGCAGCACGAAAAATGCTCCCACCCTCTTCTTAAAGCAATTTTACCTTTTCAGTTTTTCCATTGGATAAGGATGTCCAGGTGGGATCAGATTGAGAAATTTATTAGTTTATAGTAATAACATTTATTTATTTTTGGTATGAAATCAGACAAAAGACGAGACCATTTGGACTTTGGAGCTGATTCCAAAATGTTTCTCTTTCCCTTATCTTCGGCCGTAAAATCAATTGAAAACAATTTCAATCCCTTTTGGGCTTAAGCTCAGCCCAAACTGACATATATCAATTATGTATGTGAGATTTCGATCCTTTACAAAATCAAGATAAATCCATTACCAAGAACAATAATGAATATTGTAATGGTAGATAGATGTTACTATCAAATGCAAATGATCACATTTTACTTACAAAGCTAGTTTCCAACAACCGATATTATACATTCAACATTCCTCCCGGATGCTCCTTCCAGATTATTATTATTATTTATTATAATTATTCTAATTAATATAACTTATAATAAAGCACACACATATAGTATTAATTTAGCTGATAGCTTAAATATTTTTTTTTTAACGGTCGACATTAACTAGTAATCTTCAGAGAGGTAGGCTCTTGCAATCCTCCCATTCCCACCCTTAGGAAAGAATCCGCCGGGCTTGTGCTCATCGCCGGTTCCGTAAACGATCCTCAGAACCTCCGCCGGAGTTCTTGCGTAGGAGAGTGAATAGGCGTCAGCAGACAGGACGTTACTGGTGGTCCGGTTCTCTGCCCCAAGTTTTAAGGGTACAATCAGGCCTTCGTCTTTGATACCACACTTGGCAAGCTCGTTTCTTAGCATTGATATATAGTTTGTGAATTTTACCACAGATATGTCATAGGGTTCCACTTTTTCATACGCCTTCCGGTACAGATATCCTCGTATTACTGCGTCTTGTCCTGACTCCACCCCCAAAAGGCCTGCAACCAACTATATTACAAAAACAAATCAAGTTCAAACCCAAGAACACAGGAAACTAATTAGTTAGCATTCAAATTTCATATTAATCTTTACCCTTTTTGAACAGTAGTACTTGAGATTTGGGATTGTACCGACATAGCCTACGAGTCCCACATAAGGGATAGCATAGGACGCTAAAAGATAGTTGAGGGAGTTTTTGTAAGGATCGAATGGAGGATCCAAAGGATATCCTACGGCTTTATCAAATAGTTTGGCGAAAGTTTTACGTCTGATATCTATCAGAGGCCTTGGAATTCCACCTGTATAGTTTATAATTGCCCTGCATGCAAAAAGTAATATATATTTATATGAATATGAATATGAATATGAATTACTAATTAGTGATAATTATGGTATAATATTACGTAATTTTGGAAAAGGAAGTACTGAACAGAGAACGGAAATTAACCTGAGATGACCAACTTCCTGATAAGCAAATTCCTCGATGATTCGACGAGTACAAGGGTCAAGATTGGCCTTCTGGCCACCAATTGGAGGAGGTCCTCCTTTAGCCAATTCGGGATCGTAGGAATCCAGACCTTTCCCAAGTGAACCGAACAAGAAAAATTCTGCTTCCAAGAATTCCAAGTTTTGAGCAAGTTCAATTAGATCCTTATCGGTGACTTTAATAGGAATACGTCCACAGCGATCAGCATGGTCATAATTATCAAATTCGCAATCGCCTGCGATTTTGATAAGTTGCAATGAAATTAGGAAGACAAGTAGAGCAAAGGAGACTGATGGACTAGCCATTTTCTCAACTCAAAGAAATGATTTATTTTATGCTTTTCGCTATACGTGCATGGATGATTATAGCAGATCACGAATACTATTTATATTATGCTTTTTTTTTACACGGTACAAAGTCCCTCCACAAATGGGACTGGTTGTTTTGTACAAGTCTAATTAAGGTTGTTGAAATATTTTTGAGTATTGGGTCGATTACGTGTTCCATTAAATTTGGAAATTAAGTCTATAAACCTTGCCAATTTTCCTACAATTTCTTTCAATAATGCAAGTAGTAATCATCAAGTTAATTATCGACTAATTATGGTTAGAAATGCATGTGAGTTTCGTCCTGAAATGGTTAAGCAAATGTCAAATGATGTTACCGCAAACTGCTTAAGTCCAAAAGACTTGTTCATATTTAGGTGGTAATAAAACTAGTTAGATGCATATGGCTAATCGCCACAAGTTAGCTCAAGGTTACACGTTATAATTAGGGTTATTAATCCTTACAGATGCGTCTCCTTTGAGTTGGTAGTAAGCAACAGATTTATGGTTACAATTAGTTAAATAATTGAAGAAGGCGAGAAGCAACATCAGAAGGGTGATATATAGTGCACAAATTTAAATGTGGCCTTTTTCTAAGTTTTAAAACTACCCCATATAAAATCAAGAATTAAGAGATAAAACTATAAAAAGAAATAGACTGGAGATAACAGTAGATAATGTAAAATTTACCAACGTGTATGTAATAATTTAAGTCTCACGTTAAGTTGCAAGACTTCTTAATTAATTAGCTTGGCAGAGCGGTTTTATCTTCTTACTTAGATTCCTGGGGTAAATTTTAGATTTATATATTTAACTTTTATTAAGCTGAAAGTTATAATATTTCATGTTACTATCAATCATTTAACTCATCTCCTTTGAAGAGTGTTGAATTCCCCTGCAAAGCAAATCCCACAGTACGTAGTACTATCAGCACTAAACCTAAAGGCTAAGTTACAATTATTATGGGTACATTCCTTATTTATTGAAAGTGGTTCGTATATTGCAGCCAACTATTCCACAAAGTTAATTAATGTGGCCTTTTCTAATTTTTTTAACTAAAATTAAGAATTAAGAAATGAATTATAAAAATAAATTAAACATCGATTTGGCTCCTCTCCGGTTCACAAGATTAATGGAAGGGAGATTACAGAGATAATTTAAATTAACCCATGTATACAATTTAAAGTCTAACGTTAGTGGTAGTTCTGTCTCTGCTACAAGTTGCAAGAGTACTTTCTTAGGTTGCAAGACTTCCTGGTAAATTAAATTTATTGAACTTCTTTACTAATTTTTTAATTACTGTATATTATTAATTAATAATTATATTTGTCTTCTAAATCTTTCACTTAATTTCCTTTGAAAAGTGTTGAATACCCCTGCAAATATTCTTACAGTACATACATAAAACAAAAGTACATCACTTAACCTAAAGGCTAAGTTACAACTTATTAGGGGTACGTATCTTTCATTTTTTTTTTAAATAGGAGTATACTTATATATAAAGTCCTTATGTCACTTATTGAAAATTGAAAGTATAATATGTATTTATTGTAGTAGTATTATTGAGCATTAATGTTGATTCAGGGGCGCCTGGAGAGAAAGCTCTTGGCAATTCTTCCATTTCCACCATTAGGGTAAAATCCACCAGGCTTACTCTCATCGCCGGTTCCATATATTATTCCCAAAATCTGCGATGGTGTCCGTGAATACGAAAGCGAATTAGCATCCGCAGAGAGGATGTTGCTGGTGGTTCGATTCTCTGCTCCAAGTTGCAATGGCACCATCAAACCTTCATCTTTCAAACCGCACATGGCCAGCCGGTTCCTAAATTCCGAGATACGGTTAGTGAATTCTGCTACTGTAAATCTATATGGATGGACCGTCTCGTGAGCCCTCTCGTAGAGTAATGTTCGAAAAACTGCATCTTGTCCACCCTCCACCCCCAGTAGTGAAGCAACTAGCTATAAAGTACAACCGCAAGTAAACCATATATAAAACAACATTTAATTAGAACAATATTGGGTTTTTTCGAATTTATAGAATATAGGTTATTTAAATCATTCAACATATTTTATATATATATATATATATATATATTATGAAGAAATTATATATGAAATTAGGTTCTTACAGCTCGAGAATCTCTTCTGACAAGGTTAGGAATGGTGCCAACATAACCTACGAGTCCCACATAAGGGATAATGTAGGATGCCAAAATATAATTGAGCGGATTGGCGTACGGATTGAATGGCGGCGATAAAGTGGTGTTCAGTGCCTGGTTAACTATTGTGGCAAAAACCTCCTTGCTGATATTGAGTAGAGGCCTCGGAAATCCTCCCTCGGCTTTTACTATGGCCCTGCAAACCAAAGATTACGCCATTGATTAATGTTTAATTAATATTACTACATAGGCCCACCAGATAATATTTGGTCTGGTGGTGAAATGATGGACTCTTAATTCTAAAGGTTAGGTTTGTACTAGCTATAGCTGCATGGGAAGATCAGAAGAACCTGATATGTCCAATTTCTTGATAAGCAAATTCCTCAATGAGGCGTCGAGTCTTAGGATCAAGATTGGCAACCTGACCACCCACTGGAGGAGGACCCCCTTGGGCAAAAGAAGGTTCGATGTTGTCTAGCCCCTTACCAAGAGCACCGAACAGATAAAACTCTGCTTCCAAGTATTCCAAGTTGAGGGCGAAATTAACCAAGTCTTGATCGGTAGCCGCAACATTGGCTCCGCACTTATTACTAGGAAGATTAGCCCCCATAACCGTGATGAATTGAAATGCAATAAGTAGCAAGCCGAAGGCAGAGAAGCAAGATCGACTTGCCATTTTTGTTTGATTACTTAAATGAGACAAACCTTTTGCTTATACTACTAGCTAGATTTGAGATGAGATGGCCATGGGTTACTGGCCAAAATGCTCACTTGCTTTTATAGTGGGAGTTCACGGTATATATATTACGTAAAGAGAGAGCAAAAGGTTTGAAAATAATTTATGGGTATTTATGCAACCTACATTATTATATATCTTCTAATAAAGTATATAGTTGAGGTCTATTTTTTCTGTTCATTTACCTACTTTTACATGTCCCATTAACAAGCAAAATGAGAAGTCTAAAACCAAATGAGAGTGATGAGAATGCGAGCTAATTATAAGTTACAGTTTTAGACAGTTTGCCAGAAGATAAGATATATAGAATTTGTGCGTATACTCCAATTCAAGTAGGATTTCTCTTGTTTTTCAGTTTTCTTTTTTCTAATAAAAAAAGTAAACAAAATTTTAAAAAAAAACAAAAAGAAAAGAAAATTTTACATAAAATTAACTGTACCATAAATCATACTATTTTGTTATCTTACCTATATACAACGGTTGTTATTCAAATCAAACTCACATCCAACAGTTTTAGATGGTAATGTACAAGAGTAATATGACTAGGGGTAGTATGCCTAGCCTTATTACTCAGTTTAAATACTCGGCTACCTTCTCACCTTTTTAAAAATGGATATTTTGTCCCCTCTCTTTTTGATTTTTAACACTTTGCCTCTTCTTCTTTCAAATCCGGAACACTTTCTCCCAAAATTTAACAGAAGTCAAATGGCAATGTGGATCCACAAGCTGGTTAAAAAAATTAAATACATTATCTCTTTTTTAAAATTTTACTATGTTATGGGTCTCACATGATGTGAAAAATGTCATATCAATCAATAAACAATGTCATTAACTTCCGTAAATCTTGAGATAAAATGTCCTGAATTTTTATGAGTAATGGAATATAAAGACATTAACACCGTATATATATTCACCGATATGTGTGTTTGTACAAATCAAAAGGGTTCATACCCTTAAAAATCAATTTAGCGGTAGATTCGTAGATGTTCACGTTTCGCCATCAAACATTTTTAAGAGATTCTTGTTCCGATTATTAATAGCACACCGTAAAAAGATAAACTTGTACTGTACTGCTTGAAGAAAAAAAAATTTCATGGGTCTACCTCTTAATTAAAAGTAGGAAGAACCATGTACAATTAGAAATCTCTAAGGGGAGTTAATCATATTACTCATTTAGTTAGGTCAAGATGCGTAACTATATTATTATTATGGTTGCTAGAACTTTGAATAAAACATGGCCAGGGTACCTTCACCTACTTTAAATTAAAGTCAAAGGAAAAACAAGTTTGAGGCAACTACTAATTTGTGCCCACCGTAGTCATTACAGCGGGGATTTGGTCTTACAGCTGCATATTGTTTCAACCCATTTGTCTGATGGGCGTAGATTGGTAATGGCCCATAACTAAAGCTTAACCCAAACAAAATAATTTACTTGGGATTGAGGGATAACACCGAATAACTAATGTTAAACCGTTTTGGTAGGCTTTGCAACCAACAAAGGCTAAATTGGAAATCTAGTTCGGGTATTGTTAGTCATTACAGCCCATTTCGGAAAATGGCCCAAAATTTAGAAGAAACGAATTAGGTCGAAGAAAAATAATTCCACGAAAATAAAATTTACTACTTTCATATATGATATAAGCATGTTGTAAATTGATCTTCTCTAGCCAATAAACCTCCTCATAAAGAAAATATTATAATTCAAACAAATTAATTCCCTTAATTTATTACTGTTATCTTTTGACGGAGCAAGCAACAGTAATGCTCCAATGGGATACATTTCATAGGCCTTTCTTTTTGGGCCATAGGAAACATATATATATCTTTAGTAATCTTATTACTCATTTATTTATACTTGCCATTATATATGTTATGATAAAGCTTGAAAGCACTTAATAATAGTAATAATTAGTTAAGTTTTAGGTTGACAATTTTTTCCGCAATCCTTCCATTAACGCCTTGAGGAAACAATCCACCCGGTAAGTCTGCCCGGCCAGTTCCATACAGGATCCTCAAGACCTCACGTGCCGTCCTTGAAGCTGCAGTGACATTTGGATTGAAGGGGATGATGTTTGTGGCATTCCCGAACTCGAATTGAAGTGTCAAACCTTGATTTTTCACTCCGCACATGCCAAGTCGGTTTACCAACTTGCGGCACGAGTCACCAAAGTTCCCACCGTGAAATTATAAGGCACCACCGTCTCGTTTTCCCTCAGGTACAGTAGTGTTCGTAGAGCTCAAAATTTTGCAGACTCCGTGCTTGAGATTAAAGAAGCCAACTAATTAAAGAAACTAATTAATCATCAACAAAATACGATGTCGTATTCATTAATAGAATAAAAAGAAATTAAGGTGACACAACTTACTGCTTCAAACTCATCGCCCACAATGTAAGGCGAAATTCCAATGTAATAATGCCGTGCCATAGAAACCAAAAGTGTGCTGCTCGGTAGGATGTTGTTTGTGTTGGCGTAAACATTGAATGGAGGATTCAAATTACCACCGAATGCACCGTTAACTAAACGCCGCAAAGTCACTGCTCTGATATCAATTTGAGGCATTGGGATTTCCTTGATTAATCTGCTGGCTTGTAAAATAGCCCTACAAATCATATATTATTATTATTATTATTATTATTATTATTATTATTATAATAATGTGTTAAGTTTTGATATAAATTAAAGAAAGAGAAAATTCCACACATACACAGTCAAAAATTGACCCGAATTTTGTCTCCATGACATGTCATGGCTAGTCATCCCATGTTATGTAGCAAAACTCCACTCAAGTAGTGGTGGGATCAGTTTGACGAACCAACCGTGTAAGAACACGTCACGGGAACCAAATTTCGTGTCAATTTTTCGGGTTCTTAAAAAGGAAATTCCATACCGCCGGAAAAATTGAAAAAATGGAATATAGTTGCTGGGAAAGAAACCTGATAATTCTAACAGTTTGAAAACCGAATTCCGCAAAAATTGCACGAGTTACATCATCAAGATTGGCTCTGGCGCAACCGATTGAATTGGGTCCACCATGGACCAAATCAGGTGCTATAATAGCAATTCCCTCACCAGTTGCAGCGCAATTGAAAAACTCGGCTATCGAGTATTCCATGTTAAGGGCGAATTCAAGCAGCTCCGCACTTGAACCCTCAACTCGTCTGCATAACGGTGGAGGAATATCAGTGGCCTTAACCAGTTTCCAGGTAGGTTCAAATGCAAGAAGAAACAGAACAAGGAAGGCGTACAAGCAGGAGCGACTGGCCATTTTAATTAAACCTTCGACTTCACTTAATCAAAGCCCTGCTATTGTACACTAATTTGGGATGGTTTGATGAAGGAAAGTTAGTCTGCTTTTATAGAGGCCTTGATAGATAGATAGATATGAGCATGAAAGCAAGATCATGCATGGGATACAAAATTTGGTATTCCTTTATGCCTCATTTGGGGCTACCATTGCTAGTTTCGTAATGCTACCAAATTACCGGTATTAGAATAATTCTAGTACTAATTAATGCACTCCAAATGCAACTAATTTCAAGTAATTAGATCCTTTTTCTCCCCTTTGCTGCATCTAAAATGAATTTTAATAATATAACACTACTAATAATAATAAAGCCACCCTAAGTTATTAGTGAAGAAAACTTAACTTTTTTAAATGAAGAAAATAAAATTTAAATCAAAGCTTACTCAAAGAGATGAAAATAATTCAAACAAGCAGGGCGGCCTGCGCTTGCGCTGCAGTCATATTCTTATTAGGGCTATATTTTTTGTAGTTGTTTAAGTCGGTTAGTAAGAAGATATTGCATTGGCTATAATCAGTTATTAGAAACTCATACATCGAAACAAATAATTCGCATATATAAAGAAAAACACATGACATCTCTTTCATTCTAAAAGTGTATTATCTTAATTCTAGTCCATCTCTGGGTAATTCATTAAAATAAAGCTAATATTCTACTCTTCCATCTCTAAATAATTCATCAAAATAAAGCTAATATTAATTGTTGCTTGAAATGTATGTTGATCATCTAAAAAAGCATAGTACGCTGCAGTCATTTATATTGATTGCTATTGTTGAATTAATGAACTCGGGTAGGTGAAAGAATTTGGCTTCTGCATAAGGAATGCCTAATTTTTTTGTAGTCAAGGAGCATGTATAGTTGTGTAGGAAAATTGAATTAGTTGAGACAATGCATTACAGGAACATATGTAATTTACACAATGCATCACAAAATCATTGTACTTAGCATTGGCTAACTATAATATAAACCCAAATAAATCCAGATTTACCTCAAAATGTTACGGTGAGAAGTGAGAGCTCTCCACTTTAGGTTATGTCATCCTAAGGCGCTGCTAAATTAAATGGAAGGATCTTATCAAAAATTTTAGGAATAGAACGGAGTCCATGTGAAACCAATTCAGAGAAATGTTAGGGAAGAAGAAACCCACCCAAATAGAAATGAAGACGAAAGGAAAACAGAACTAAAATGTCAATAGTTTACCCATTAATCAACCATTATTGAAGATACATTTATAGCACCAGTCCTTTGGAATTCCGGCAGAGGAGTTGAACCGGTAAATCCTAATATCCACACACAATTAATATGTAATTAAAACACACTTAATCATAAATATAGAAATAGTAAATTACAAAAAAGGGCAGCAGGAAAAGTAAGGGAGAAAATTCATCAAGGGCCTTTTTAGTCACCCGAAAAGTGAGAAAAGACCAAAAAAAACCAAAAGGAGCAACCACATTAATCCTCAATTTGGCTTTTAAGTAATTTTCATAGCCACTAAAAATAATATATAGTATATATTCGAGACTTATCTCAAATGTATATTTTACCTTCTAACCATCTCAATTAGAGAAAAAAATTTACCTAATTCCACTTCTTTGTTATGTTAATTATAACCATCACTACTTTCTTAGGGAAATAGCAATAGCACTACAAACAAACTACCATTTAGTAACGGTAGGAAAATCGTCAATAAAAGTCACAAATCCGTTGTTATAGGCCTAAAATACCTATAGTATATACGCAGTATTTATAACTTACCTAATTTCACAAGGTCCTGTGTTTAACAAGCAAAAATGTTGCATTATATTATGTTCCGATCGTCATGCGTGGAATCTTAATTATATCTTCGGAATTACTAATTTGATTTGAATATAAAAAGTTAGTATTACATATTTATTATTTATTAGGATAATAGCAATAATAGTAATAATAATAACAATTTCTCTATAAAAACAGTTATATATCAAGCAATGCTTTTTTTGTTTCCCACCCGGAACTTTGATCTGATTAATTAAGATTCGACTTATATTGCACATCTGAGTTTGATGGGTAACTCTACCAATGGGACAGCTAGAACAGGAAATTCAAATTAGAATAATAATATATTGGTGGGTAACTCTGCCAATAAGAGGATTAGAACAAGAAATTCAAAGTTCAAACTAGAATAATAATATATTAACTCAAGTTTATTAATTTAGTTGACTCTATTAACCAATAGGTTTTAATCCGAAAGAAATGGACAATTAGATACCTTGAGAGAATTCAAATTCAATATATTGAGCAAATAACGTTCTTCAGAATGATCTTTTTTTCGACTGAAATTCTATTGGAAGATTAGTTCCCTCACCATAAAAATATGAGCAGATATATATATTATATAATGGGAAATCAACTGATGTGGTTACAAGTAGAATGATGGGTAAAATTAGATGGCATATAATACGTAAAGGTGTAATGCCCCTCTGAAGTATCATAAAAGGGACAATTTGTTATCTAATTTTTTTTTCCAACTTTACCTCTAAATTATGAAAAAAAAGACATTTTACTCCCTACCGTAACAGAATTTAGTCATATACGTGCATGTTACTAACGAGTCTGTTAACTTGAGGTTGTCTGCTAATATAGAATTTCCACGGCAGTTAAAAGTGGGCCCACGTCAACCTTTTTTACCCTCCATAAATTGATAAAAATCCAGTTGGGGTTTCCATGTCAGCAAAAAATCGAGTTAACTAACCCGTTAGTCACGTGCACGCACATGACTGAATTATGTTACGGTAAGGGGCAAAGTGTCATTTTTTTGATACTTAAGAGGGGATTTTGGACATTAAACCTTTACGTAAACCATCATTTTGGGCATTAAGCCTTTACGTAAACCATCATGTCATCTCAAGCCTTTCATTATTATACCAAACAGTCATACACACACATACACATATATATGATGGACCATCCTCTTAATTAAAGGAAGTTTTTTTTTTTCTTAATTAAAGGAAGCTGCTAATTAATTTGAAGTTTCTTTACCGTTATATATATGTGTGCGCAAAGTAATTTAAAATATGGGTAATTATTTGATACACCGGCGGTGTAAACTTTGGATCCCACAAGCGGGTTGTGGAGTTGACACATGTCCATTTTTTGAATTAATTAAGTTTTAAATATTTCAATCTAGTCCCTAGAGGACACATGTCACCCTTAAGGACCCGCTTGTGTAGTCTGCTAAACTCCACCGCCGGTGTATTGTATAATTTGCCTTAAAATATATGAACAGTATGCATCGCATGCGCATCACCATGCCCTCATCCAGTGATCGGATCTAATGATGCAATTAAAACTTTCTAACGGGGTTCTCCAAAAAAAAAATTCTAACGGGAATAATTAATTTATATCTGCCTCTTAATTATTAAGTTTTTAATTACAAAGCATAATTGTAAAGGATGCCTAACTGTCATTACTGTTGCTCTAAGCCTCTAACCAACTTGGAGTGGTACTTTGATTAGAGTTTAGATTGGGGGCATCTTATTTACAAAAAAAATAATTAATAAAATAAAATAAAGGTGTGTTTGAACTTTGAAGGCGCCAGCCCAAAAAAAAAATTTTGAAGGCTGAAATGGAAAACTAATTTGGACCATCATTAGTCATTGCAGCCCATTAATGCCATTTGGAGGCCTAATTTGATGTTATCGTTTTTTTTTTTTTACCAAATTTTTGATGTTGTCGTAAAGGATCGTCAAAAACAAAAAAGCCATTTCACTTGGGACTTGGGGAAAATAATACCAAAGAAATCTCTTAATCTCCCAGCCCAAATGAATCATACAATTCTATTACAAGGTATTTACTATTTATCTTTCTTTTGGCGGGCCGAGCAACAGTAAAGCTTCTATGTATAATATGAACACATTAATTTGTTTTGTCTTTGTACAGTATTATTCATTTTTATTCCCATCTAACAATGCTGGAAATTAGGAAGTTAGCCAAGTCTTCCGCGAGCAATGGCTTCCGCAATTTTACCATTAACGCCACGAGGAAACAATCCAGCAGGCAAGGTTGCGTTGCCAGTTCCATAAACAATCCTTTAAGATCTCTACTTGTGTCCTTGAAAATGCAAGGGAATTAACATCCCCTGGAATCAAGTTTATTCTACTTCTCTTCTCTGCCCCAACTTCCAATGCTACTATCAAACCTTCATCTTTCACTCCGCACAACCCATGTCGGTTCATCAATTGTGCGATACCATCCACCAAAGTCGTGACGTTGAATGGATAAGGCGACACCGTGACATCGGCAATTTGGTAGAGCAATGTTCGAAAAACTCCAAATCTTGCAGACACCGTGCCTAAGATTGAAGTAGCCAACTATATATATAATAAAACCCTCCATTAATTAATATATCCCACGACAAAGAATAAAACAAACATATATCAAAATATTTTCATATATAAGAAAATATGTAAAGTCTCTCTTGAATAAGATCGATTAAGGAGAAATTAAGAACTCACGACTTGAAGAACATTATTGTCGGCAAGGTGAGGCAAAATTCTGACGTAATATTGGCGTATTAAAGAAGTGATGGATGCGGCGGCTGGTAGAAAGTTGAGTGTGTTGGCGTAAGCATTGAATGGAGGAGTCAAAACGGTGACGTTGAATGCCAGGTGAACAAAATGCTCCATTTCTTCCACGCTGAGATTCACACGAGGCATTTTAATTGGATCGACTAGTTTTGTGTTCAAGATAGCCCTATACACACAAGTAAACCAACTTTTTGTATCAATTCCAATCCATTAATGAGTTATAATTAAAAAAAAAAATCTATGAAAATGGGGAAAACCTGACTATTCCAACTCCTTGAAGACCAAATTCCTCAATAATTTTACGGGTTATATTGTCAAGATTGGCAATCCTGACTCCGATTGGAAGAGGACCTTGGACCAAATTTGGTGCAACAGCATCGATTCCCTTGCCAGTTGAAGCGTATAGGAACAAACTGGTTTCCAAGTAGAACAAATTAAGGCTAAATTGAATCAGCTCCGCGCCAGTACCCAAAACTTGTATGCACTCATGAGGTGGAGGAAGATCATTCCCCTTAACCGACCTGATGGATAGAAATTGAACAAGTAGCAGAAGATCAATGAAGGTGTATAAGCAGGATCGACTAGCCATTTCTTCCTTTCGAATTTCAATTTAGCTACTTATACTGGAATTTGGGATGGACTGATGAGGGAAATTGTTGGTCTGCTTTTATAGAGGCCTTGTTTAGTATGAGCGGTAAAGTGTAAACCGATATGAAATAAAATTTGGTATTCATTTATGCCTCCTTAGGGACCAAATCACCAATATTAGATATTATATCTCTACTATAGTACTCTAATAATTTAAGTCTAAGCTTTGTTCTAGTGCGAAATATCCAAATGCAATTAATTCATGCAAGTCAACCAAGATCTTTTTTCCGTTTTTGGTGCATCCATTTAAAACCAAATTATTCCTCATCAGGAAAAGTCACGAGTTAATCATCATGAGTTATTAGTGAGGAAAACTTGAAATGAAGGCTAATTTCAAAAGAAATTTACGTAAGTACAATCTGATTACTAATAAATTTTATAGTATATTTACAAGTTAATCATGTTCGAGTTAGATTGGTTCATTACAAGGGTAAAGCTCTATCAACAATAATTTTTTACATTCACAAGCAATCGATGCATTCATCGATCCATTCGAACCAATCAATTGTACGATTACTAGTAATTACTATTATAAATTTTACTGTACATATTCATTCAATATCTATACCGTTTGCTAACATAAATTGTGCTTGAAAACAACTGTGAGTCTATAATGATATTGTAATTATTACCATTATTATTATATTATTATATGTTAGATTGATGATAGTATTAGCTAAAATGGAAAACTAATTTGGGCCCTCATGTCAACCCATTTAGGGGCGTTTGGTCCTTTGAAATTGCGCACAGAAAATAAAAGAACGAGCTTTGAGTGTTCAACCCATTTGTTTGGTGGGCTAAGACTTGTAGGAGACCATATCAATTATTATATAGTTTTTTTTGTTCGTTACAAAGGGGGAAGGGGAAGGGAGGGTAAACATTTGAACCTCTACCCTTCATGTGAACTTTTGCCCATAGCAACCTTGTATGAGATACATTTTATTGGCTTAGTATTAGTATTATTATTCAAATTCATTCATTTATTCTTGGCATCTAATAATGCTTTAGCTAAGTCTTTCACGAACAATTTCTTCAGCAAGTTCCCCATTAACACCATGAGGAAATATTCCACCAGGCAAGGTTGCGTTGCCAGTTCCATAAAAGCCCCTTAACATCTCTCGTTCCGTCCTTGAAAATGCAAGGGAATTAACAAAAGCAAAAGCATTGTTGACAAGTGTTTAGAAGGAAAGTGATATCAAGTGAAAGCAAAAGCATTGTTGGAAATCTAATTTGGGCATTCATCAGTCATCGCAGCCCATTTGCGGAGGTTTGGTCCTATGAAATTGGGCACAAATATATAGAAAAATGAAATAAATGATTTAGCCATCTCTTCGTATATAGAGTTGATAAGTGTTTCCATCTACTTGTCTGGTGGGCAGACTTGTGATGGGCCACATCTAAAGCCCAATCCAAACAAAATAGTATACTTGGAATGGAGGGAGTAACACCAAAGAATCTCCAAGCCTAAAGGAAAATGGCCCAAAATTCTGAAGATACGAATTAATCGACGAAAATTAATTTCACTACTATGATACTAACAAATTATTTAATTACCAAGGTTCAAGTTGTTTGATTTTGACATTTTTTTCACTTAAGCAAGATTTCGTGTTCGAGTATTATGAATGAAAAAAAAAAATATTGTTGGGAGAGTTTTATCCCCATAGTGGGGCAACCCTGCTCGGACAAGTTTTTTTTGGAACAAATAATCAATTTCATTGAACAATAATTGGAGATTACAAACGCTGGGAGAAATAGTTCCGCACCACGGCACCACACGTTATCCATCTCAATCTTTAGCTAGAGAATGTGCAAATACATTAACTTCCCTATTTACAAATTTGAAATACAGAAATCAAATAAGGTTGCGAGATCTCTAATATCATTTATCCTATAAACTATATCATAGTCCAAAGCATCAATGGGGAAAGATTGGTGACAAGGCAACAGGTGATACGGCAATGGAGTCCACCACGACAGGGGCAGCTGAAGTTGAATTGCGACGCGGCTTTTAACCAGAGCTCAGGCGCTGCGAGACTAGGGGCTGTGCTTCGAGATGCAGCGGGTGAAGTGGTTCTTGGAGGTATTAGCAGCGTGGAAGAGGCTGATAACGTAATGCATGCAGAGTGCATGGCGATTTTATTTGGGATGGAGATTGCATGGGAACATGGCTATATCTCCTTGCATGTTGAGTCGGATAGCAGATTAGCCATCAAGGAGATTCGGAAAGGCAAAAATTCGCTATGGATGGGTGCTAATTTGATCCATGATATTTTGTTCCTTTCTGAACAGTTTGATTTTATTTCTTTCGATTTTGTGAGTCGAGAAGCTAATATTCTCGCTCATAACATTGCTCATTCTGATTGTAGGATATGAGACTAAAGAGTATGGGTAGATTATCTACCTGCATATATTTGTAACCCTTCTCCTACATAATTATGAATAAATGATTTGATTCTCAAAAAAAAAAAAGAATGAACTACCTATAAACTAAACTCATACACAAATAAATAAACTACCTATAAACTAAACTCATACACAAATAAATAAACTACAAATTAAACTCACATTCCGTGAGAATTGAAACCAACATCTTGTAAGAGTTGAACCCAATATCTCATGATCCAGGTAGACTGGAACTAAGAGTCCAGTACTCTACCACCAGGCCAAATGACCGATGGCGGCTCGAGAGGTTAACTTATAATTATATAAAAATATCAAATTATTTAATTCCTTACCCAATAAAAATTGAATTTAAATTAATTCCATTTATTTATTTCTGTTATCTTTTGACGGAGCAAGCAACAGTAATGCTTCTATGGGATACATTTTATAGGCCTTTCTTATTGGGCTACGTGTATACCTTAACTATTCTTATTCTTCATTTATTATTTATACTTGCCATCTTTATAAAAAGCTTGAAAACACTTAATAATAATATATTTAGATAAGTTTTAGGCTGACAATTTTTTCCGCAATCCTTCCATTAGCGCCACGAGGAAGCAATCCACCAGGTGCGGTTGCGTTGCCAGTTCCATAAACGGCCCTTAAGACCTCCCGTGCCGTCCTTGATTCTGCAGTGACATTTGGATTGAAGGGGATGATGTTTGTGGCATTTCCGAATTGAAATCGAAGTGTCAAACCTTCATCTTTCAGGCCGCACATGGCGAGTCGGTTCACCAACTGTGCGCCACTCTCCACCAAAGTTTCCAGGGTGAAATTATAAGGCACCACCGTCTCGTTTTCATTCCGGAAGAGTTCTCCTCGTAGAAGTCCAAAGCTCGCAGACTCCGAGCTTAATATTGAAGAAGCCAGCTAATTAAACCACACCAAGAAAGAAATGTAATTAATTTCATCAATTAAATTAACAAAATACCAAGTCGTACATATTAATTATTCTAGATTCAAGGAAATTAAACACAACTTAATTAATAATTACTTGTTGAAAAACATCGCCGACAATATAAGGCGAAATTCCCTGGATATATTGTCGTGGCAAAGAAACGATAAGTGTGATGGCCGTTAGTAGGTTGATTTTGCTGGCGTAAATATTGTATGGAGGAGTCAAATCTCTAACACCCAATGCAGCGTAAACGAAACCGCGCAAAGTCGCTTCGCTGATATCTATTTGAGGCATTGGGATTTCTTTGATTAAACTGCTGGTTTGATACATATCCCTACAAATCATATATATAACGATAAGGATTCCAAATCAATATTATAATGGATTATATATGAAAACAAATACGAAAAACGGGATATATATATAAATATAGTTGCTGGGACCGAAACCTGATAATTCTAACAGATCGAAAACCCAATTCCGCCAAAATTGCACGAGTTCGATCATCAAGATTGGCTCTGGTGCAACCGATTGAAGGAGGTCCACCATTGACCAAATCAGGTGCTATAATATCAATTCCCTCACCATCTGAAGCGCATAGGGAAAACTCGGCTTGCATGTATAACAAGTTAAGGCCGAATTGAAGCAGATCCGGACTTGAACCCTCAACTCGTCTGCATAACGGTGGAGGAATATCAGTGGCCTTAACCAGCTTGCAGGTAGGTTCAAATGCAAGAATAAACAGAACAAGGAAGGCGTACAAGCAGGAGCGTCGACTAGCCATTTTAATTAAACTTCGACTTCACTAAATCAAAGCCCTGCTTTTGTACACTAAATTTGGGATGGTTTGATGAAGGAAAGTTAGTCTGCTTTTATAGAGGCCTTGATAGATAGATAGATATGAGCATGAAAGCAAGATCATGCATGGGATACAAAATTTGGTATTCCTTTATGTCTCATTTGGGGCTACCATTGCTAGTTTCGTAATGCTACCAAATTACCGGTATTAGATTAATTCTAGTACTAATTAATGCGTACTCCAAATGCAACTAATTTCAACTAATTAGATCCTTTTTCTCCCCTTTGCTGCATCTAAAATGAATTCTAATAATATAATACTAATACTAATAATAATAATAATAATAAAGCCACCCTAAGTTATTAGTAAAGAAAACTTAATAGTACACTAATATATTAAAGAACCCCTTCTAACCAATTGCATTTTTTTAAATGAAGAAAATATTTTTAAATCAAAGCTTACTCAAAGAGATGAAAAGATTCAAATTCGAGACTTATCTCAATTGTATACTTTACCTTCTAACCATCTCAATCAATCAGAGAAAAAATTTACCTAATTCCACTTCTTTGTTATGTTAATTATAACCATCATCACTACTTTCTTAAGGAAATAGCAGTAGTACGTACGCAGTACTTATAACTTACCTAATTTCACAAGGTCCTGTGTTTAACAAGCAAGAATGTTGCATTATATTATGCTCCGATCGTCATGCGAGGAATCTTAATTATATCTTCGGAATTACTAATTGATAGTAATATCATAATACTAATAATTAATAATAAGTTCTTTATAAAAACAGTTGTATATATATATTTTTTTAATCAGAACCGGAACTAAATTTTCATTAACTTAAAGTACGGAAAAACAGTTGTATATCAAGCAATACTTTGTTTTTCCATTGTATATATTCAGAATTTTGATCTGATTAATTCAGATTCGACTCGCATCGCACATCTGAGTTTGCTGGGTAACTCTACAAATGGAACGGTTAGAACAAGAAATTCAAAGTAAAATAATAATATATTGGTGGATAATTCTACCAATGGGAGGGCTAAAACAAGAAATTCAAACTAGAAAAATAATATATTAACTCAAGTTCATTAATTTAATTGACTCTATAAACCAATAGGTTTTAATCCGAAAGAAATGGACAATTAGATACCCTTGAGAGAATTCAAATTCAATACATTGAGCAAATAACGTTCTTCAGAATGATCTTTTTTCGACTGAAATTCTATTGGAAAGATTAGTTCCCTCACCAAATCACCATAAAAATATGAGCAGATATTATATATATATATATATATATATATATATATTATAATGGGAAATCAACTGATGTGGTTACAAGTAGGATGATGGGTAAAATTAGATGGCGTATAATACGTAAACCATCATCTCATCTCATCTCAAGCATTTCATTATTATACCAAACAATCAGTACACACACATATATAATGGACCATCCTCTTAATTAAAGGAAGATTTTTTTTTTTTGGTCTTAATTATTGGAAGCTGTTAATTAATTTGAAGTTTCTTTACCAGTGATATACATATGTGTGCAAACTGCAAAGTGATTTAAAATAGATGAACAGTATGCATCGCATTCGCATGGGCATCAACATGCCCTCATCCAGTGATCGAATCTAATGATGCAAATAAAATTTTCTAACGGGAATAATTAATTTATATCTGCCTCTAAATTAAGTTTTTAATTACAAAGCATAATTGTAAAGGATGCCTAACTGTCATTACTGTTACTCTAAGCCTCTAACCAACTTGGAGTAGTACTTTGATTAGAGTTTAGATTGGGGGCATCCAATAATAAATAAATAGTTACTAAATAAATAAATAAAGGCTAAAAGTTAAAATAGGGGTCTGATCTTTAGGGAAAATGTCATTTAAAGGCCTAAACTTCAGAAAATGTCAAATAGGTGCCCAACTATTTCGATTGGGGTCAAATAAAGAAATTTCCTGAAATTTGTGGATAATGGAATGTGATTTTCTCTAGTTTATATATATCAAAAAATTTCATGCAAATGTGTTTCTCTCTAGTTTATATATATATATATATATATAAACATGTCATTATCTGATTTGTTGAAAATGTCCATAAATTTCATGGAAGTGTCCTTATTTGATCCAAATCGAAACTGTTGTATACTTATTTGATTTTTTTGAAGTTTAGACCTTGAAATGACTTTTTATTTACAGGTCAGGCCCCTGTTTGAATTTTTGTCATAAATAAATTTGTGCCAAAATAAATAAATAAATAAAATAAAGGTGTGTTTGAACTTTGAAGGCGCCGGTCGGGAAAAAAAGAAAAAAAACTTTGAAGGCTGAAATGAAAAACTAATTTGGGCCATGATTAGTCATTGCAGCCCATTAAAGCCATTTGGAGGCTTACGAGTTAAAGTGATTAATTTGGGCCATCATTAGTCATTACATCCCAATTGGGGAATAATACCAAAGAAATCTCTTATCTTCCAGCCCAAACGAAGATGGCGCAGAAACGTTTTAAGCTTTGTCATGTTATACAATTCTCCATTACAAAGTAAGTATTTACTATATTTATCTTATGGCGGGCTGAGCAACAGTAAAGCTTCAACGTTTTAAGCCAAGTCTTCCGCGAGCAATGGCTTCCGCAATTTTACCATTAACGCCACGAGGAAACAATCCAGCAGGCAAGGTTGCGTTGACAGTTCCATAAACAATCCTTTAAGATCTCTACTTGTGTCCTTGAAAATGCAAGGGAATTAACATCCCCTGGAATCAAGTTTATTCTACTTCTCTTCTCTGCCCCAACTTCCAATGCTACTATCAAACCTTCATCTTTCACTCCGCACAACCCATGTCGGTTCATCAATTGTGCGATACCATCCACCAAAGTCGTGACGTTGAATGGATAAGGCGACACCGTGACATCGGCAATTTGGTAGAGCAATGTTCGAAAAACTCCAAATCTTGCAGACACCGTGCCTAAGATTGAAGTAGCCAACTATA